>CAJNOQ010000542.1:0-47339 GCA_905250885.1 Didymodactylos carnosus | reverse complement strand
TACTGGGACTTTTGGGATCTTTTAAACTTCCCTCTAAAACCAAGTGAGTTTTCTAAACATTTTTCTAAAAAACAGTTTTCTAAACAAGAAAACTCACTTGGTTTTAGAGGGAAGTTTAAAAGATCCCAAAAGTCCCAGTATGGCTCATGCTAGTACACTTGGTGTACTCCAACAATATTGTAGGGGGCGAGAAATTCGGCCGATTTTCCTAGATTTTGTTACACGGTAGAGAGATGCAGCATCACGAAAAAGCCGCATTGCAGAACTAATTTTTTACACAGACTAATTCTATTTCAGAAAATAATAACTGAAAAAACACCTTCCTTTATGAAGACATTGTTGCCTTCACGCCCAGACTTGTTGCCTCACGCTACTGCCTTTTCTTAGTAAACTATCAAATTCATATCGCCGTACTTTACTTATATGGTGATAGTACATTTTTCTCGCATAAAAATTCCTAGTTAGATAAGTATTATTGTCAAGTCATTCTTTCAGAACATTTTCAAAATCTTTTGGGTCTCCAATACCATCGATATTGTTGGAATAACTCACAGTCTTATCATTGTTTAGAATCAAATGAAGGCATATCAAAGTATCGACTACGTGATGAAATCATTGATTATTCTTTTGGAGAAGATGAAAATGAGTTCAACATTGACTGTTTGAAACAATGTTTCATTACTGAGGAATCTGAGAGCTACGAACAGTCCCATTTTGGCCGCTGTTGTAGCGACATCTCTGTTGGATAGACAGCTGGCAAACCAGTTTACTAAAGACGGTAGTAGTCCGCTTGCCGTTAGCTTTGTTAAGAGCCCTTTATGCCAGACGATATCAAATGTTTTCCGTTAATCAAGAAAGACACTCAAAACCCGCTCACTATTCTCAAAAGCTAACAGAATTTCATGCACTATCGCTATATACTCTAGGGTTTGAAAAATTTAAAACTTAGTTAAAACTAATCAAATAGTTATAAAAATAGCTTGACTCGTATAACTTGATGCGCTCTATAAAATGGTTGATGTGAAAATTCCAAATTCGATTAAAAAGTTTCATGGTCTAGTTTTCTAGAAAGCTCATTTGGTTTTAGAGGGAAGTTTAAAAGATCCCAAAAGTCCCACTGTGGCTCATGCTAGTACACTTGGTGTACTCCAACAATATCGTAAATCGCCAAAATCGATATCGTTTTGTAAACTACTGATGTTTTTTAGTGAGAACTTCGCAAATTAGTCTCAAACGGAATCTGTAGTAATGTTTTAGACTGATTTACATCCTACTTAATCGATCATAAACAATAAATGTAGGTGGACAATACCATATCGACACCTCGTAAGAACACTGAAGAACTAGAAGTGAACCTTATTTATTAAAGCACTGAAAATCGTAACGTTATTTAAAATGAAACTGGTAATTTTTCTATCAAAACCGGAATATCTCATGTACAACTTGAAATTTATACGGTGGGGAATGAATTTAATCAATTTTGTTTAACTAACCTACAGTGTTTAATCTAACTATATCTCATAATTGATGATGTTGACAGTTCTGCTGGATCGTTCTCACTTCTGGCCAGCAACAATCTTGTAGGAGTTTTATGAGAAGGAACTTTGTATTCAGTTTGAGTTTGATCAAAGTACCAACAGACAGAAACGTGTCTTAACGGAGCAAAGTTGAAAGATAACTTATTTGCAATTCTGCACTTCTTTGTTTCTTTTCTTCTCCATTTTACTCGATTAGCTTTGTTTTCATTTACCCTGTGAGTCATTATGTTATCTTGAAAACAAAAAGGTTAAACCGTACGCTGAATATTAGCATAGTATAAAAGCATAGGATTTGCTTGTAAATCTGTGTGTTTACTCAAAAAACCTTACTGTTAATTTCGTTGCTGCAAACACACAGTATTTTAAAAAGTAAGTACGAACACAAAAACGTGATACTCCTCTAGTCATCGGTTCTGATAATAGAATCAGACACGAAACTTGTAACAGGCATGTAAGCATCTTAGAAGCGCTAATTAAGAATCTTATAAAAATGGCCGTATGCGAAGCATTGAGCAGTCACGCTTGGACTTTCAGAGAATGTCTATCCCTGGATATTAGCGCTCTATCAATTCGTTGCTAGAGCCAATCTAGCATTGTGTGAGTGGGGTGGTATAGCTTGACACTAGAGCACGAAACGAATCAGGAAAATATGATTCGATTCGACTTAACATTTCTGAATAAAATTCGTTTCGTGCTGTGTTTGGTACCCAATCCTCTGTGCATCAAACAAAATCGAACTGATGTTTGCTACATTCTGAAAGCCACCGACGGTAACGCGATGTTACACCGAGGACGCTTACATTTGCGAAGACGTCAATCTTTGGATATATTTTCTCACTTCTGTTCATTTTTATTTTGAGAACTAACACAATCACTTTGATTGAGACTGTACAGAAGGAGATACCTTAGACTTGATGTATTATCTGGGAAAGATGACGAAGAACGTTTTGATTTTACAATCTGATCGAAGAAGGATAATTCAACTCTGTGCCTATGGGAAATTAAGAAGGATTTATTTTTCTGAATTCATGTTTTCTCCCTCTATTGAAAAATTACGTACCCTGTAAAATACTTTATTTTTTTGGAATAATTTGATTTAAAAGAGATCAAAAACAGATAAACTGCAATAAAACGAAGAGAAATGATCTCTGCACTACGTTAAGAAAAAATGAGGTGTAGTGCGTATATGTACACAACGCGGTCATTCTTTCTCTTTTTCAAAAGTATTGTTAGATAGAATACACACATGACGTATATAGACGCTTCAATACATGCCATTAGGTTTGTATATACGTCACGTGTGTATTCTATCAAACAATGTTTTTGAAAAAAAGACAAAATGACCGTTGTGTATGACATACGCACTTAGTTGAACTTACGGCGGACCTTTTTTAACTGTCTAATCGCTTTCTGCTTGAAACCTAGTGGGTTATAGATTATCGACCACGCTGATTCCGAATATCCATATGAAACGGGCCGCTAGGCCTTCCTAGAGTGGTTTTCCACAAATTTCAAAAAGTCCTTAAAACTTTCTCTTAATAGATCACGATTGTAGCCCACGAAATTCTGATCAAAATGAGACATATCCCACCTCTACATGACCTTTCTTTGCAAAGTTATAGAATTTACACGAAAAGCCCTAAATATTTATTATGAGCAGGGTTCTCAGATGTCCCCAAAAAGTCCCGGAAAAAGTCGAATTTTCCGTATACTTTCGCTGAATTTAGGATCTGACCAGGGATCCCAGATCCAAAACACGAAAATTAGAAAACAGGAGTCCAAAATCAGAAAAACCTGAGAACAAGAAGTAGAATATCAGAAAATCTTAGGGCAAAAAAGAGCAGAAACGAGGTAGAAAAAGTTCCAAAAATCAGAATTTTTCTGCCAAAATAAGAAGATCTAGGATCCCTGGATCTAACTCTCTGTGCACACTGACTTTTCCTTTCCAGACAGAGATTATGATATGATGAAAGCATCGTCTGCTCGACGAAAGCATTAAAATTTGATTGTACCATGTTCTCGAAGAAACGTTCGAGTAAAACATAGTGGAATTAATCCTAGAAAACAAAACGGTGACTGGAAAAATGTGGCATTAGTGCGCGCCGATGCCGAGCCAGTGGAACATGGCATCCCGTGGGCACTGGCAGGTCGACCTTTTTCCGTGCTGCACTGAAATTTTTTCATAGGGGGAATCGATCATGTTTCTCATAAGAAAGCTGCAAGAAACTTACAAGAATGCGATTAGACTTTTATAAGAGGATAAGAATAACGCACGCGTTCATAGATCTTATATAAGAATTGAGTGAGATTTTTATAAAGATTCTTATCGGATTTTACAAAAAACTTTTTTGTCTAGAGTTTTTGTTTAGCCTTCAAAGGAAGAGTTTTGTTGCGTATCTGGTAAAAGAACTCAGAGAAATATCATCGTGGTCTTTGTAGAAAAACTGTCCACGGAGCCTAAGACAAACTTGAGTTAGAATGAGCACTCAA
Organism: Didymodactylos carnosus; assembly: GCA_905250885.1. NCBI lineage: Eukaryota > Metazoa > Rotifera > Eurotatoria > Philodinida > Philodinidae > Didymodactylos > Didymodactylos carnosus. Next base: position 43,311 of record CAJNOQ010000542.1, on the reverse strand, counting down.
GCCAACACCTAAAGATTTTTCATAGAACATCTAGACTTAAATCAATCCGTAACTTAGATTAAGTCGAGACCTAAATGCTACTTGCCTTTACTAGCCGGTTAAGAATATTGACGGAACTATTTCCTGGTCTGAATCTCACTTCTTACACATTTTTTTCTTCGTTTCGAACTCATAAATATCAGTTGTACACATGTCAGCAGTCCCATCTATTCAAGCCTAAATATCTGACGCATTTATATTGAAGACTTAGTATGCCGCTTCCAGAATAAAAAGTCTGCAGGAAAATACGTACTATCTGCTCTTTATTTGTGACATTACGTCTCAAATGTGTCTATACTCTGAGTACTGCCCAGTCGAAAAAAATATCAAGAGGAGTATGATGGAGCACTCTTTTTGGAAAAACAAGAAAAAAAAAGGAGTACTCGAAGTACATGTTCTCAAAAGGAGTACTCCAAAAACTACACTTTTTTTGAACTGCTCTGCGGTGCCTCGGCCGCACTTTATAAAAAGGAGTGCTTCGAAGCGCTCTTTTTTGATGAGTATTGTGGACTACTGCAAAAAAAAGAGTACTCTAGAGTGCTCTTAGTGGCTTTTTTCAAAAGGAGTACTCCGAAAACGGATGCATCTTCATACTCCTACTTCTGATCTTTTTTTTGTCTGGGTGGTGCATGTCAGCTTTCTTATACCACCTGCGTATATGTCAAAACCATGGACATGTTAATGATCAATCACTAGAGAGAAAGACTCGAAGAATTTTTGATAAGCCGGCGTTCCTTACAGATGAAAGAGTGAATGAAAAACTTGAAAGGTGCGTGCTTCAAAGCTCGAGGGTATTCGGATGTTCCGTCCCTACTTTTCGGAAATTGAGAAGTACCTGAAGACGCTCAGTAAACTCCTCTTGAAAAGAAAATCCGGCAGAACTTCCTGCGAATTTGTCATTTTTTCGTGAGTTCCGCTCAGAGCTCTTTGGGAAGCTTTAACCAGTAGTGAGCGACTTTTTCCTTTTCTGAGTCCGAGTTACTTTAATTCTCGTTCGGAGTGTAACGTTCAACTACTTTTTTGCTAGATCGATCGTCATATGGTACAATACCACTACATGAAAAATTCTTTTTACAGGAGCTGATGTAGACAGAAGATATTTTATTGCTATTTGATGTGAAATAAGATAATATTCCTTCTCAAAAATTAATTGTAAATTAATACTTTATTTAGCAAGATCAAGTGTACAAAATATTCATGAGTTCATAGAAAGAAAATGACTCGAGTCTTCTCACGAGTTTCACGAGTCCCTCGTTCTTCCCGAGTCCGAGTCGAATCTAAGTCAAGATTCCCCAGCTTTGTTGTTAACTAGGACATTCAAAGTTTAATTAAAACAAATAGTCATTTTTTTTCTCAATTGAACGACTTATTTTTTTAAAATATTTTCTAGTTTATCTCCTTTAAAATAAACTTCTTTATTATATGAACCATAAGTTTTTGCACTGGATATTTCAAACAGAATTTATTTTTGAAGACATGTGCACATATACATATACATTTAACTGTGTATGTTCGTCTCTATGGTTTATAATCTTTGTTGTTTTCATAGTGAAGATAACAAGCGTGTGCGATAATAGAAAAGTTCATACAAGGTTTAAAAAAACACTATCAACTGAAACTGAGATTTTTTTATCACTTCAGTCCATTTTTCCGCTAAATAACTTCTATATCTCTCATTATTTTTCTTGTATTGTACAAGCAAAAGGAAACGCCTGTACGAAGTAAAGATGGTATATAGCGATCTGACTGTAAGTTTAAAAATTTGATTAAAGATTTTCTCGCCTTTGAACTTTCTGATGATTGTTAAACGTCAGCAAAACATGAGGAAAACGAAGGCTTCTTTCAGTCTACGATTAGTGTGATAATTTACGTTATTAATAGAGTTTTTCTACATTGTACGTTCTGAATATGCTATAGAAATCAAAGTTGTCAGTTTACATGTTCTAAACTAGAGTATACTGTTATAAGACAACTTTTTGAAGTGTCATCCACGGATAACGGTAGATTTCGAATTAAAAAACGTCGTTTCATTTTTTTAGATGCAAGCTGCAACTACAACTCCCGTTGCCGATGAGATATTACGTGATTATGAGAAAAAAGCTCCAGTGTGGTAGGCATCATCTTTGTATTTCAATAAATCGTACAAATTTATTTAATAATTTTTATATGTATTTCAGGTTTCGGTGGGTAGCAACATTAGTCGAACATTTTTTTACCATAGTTATGTTCGTAACACTCTACGGACGATATTTATGGTCAAAATTTGTACAAAAACAAAAGCCAGTATCGTTTAGAAATGATACAGTTTTAATAACGGGAGCCGGTAAACATTCTAAAACTATACGAAAACAGTAGTCTAAAATGAGTTTATTTTCATAGGTGGATGTCTTGGTCGTGCACTAGCCATTGAATTTGCCAAAGAATGTAAATGCCTGGTATTATTAGATATACAAAAAAAACCATTGGATGATTTAAAACATGAACTAACGACGATATATGGAAAAGATCATATCAAAATATCAACGCACAAATGCGATTTAAGGTGAGAGTCAAAGTTTCACTGACTTAGTTTTATATCGTTTATCTCTGTCACATGCCATCGAACTCATAATAGTACTCAGAACATCTCAGAACATTTTTATTTATCCTCAAGGTGTTTTAAAAGATTTAAAATAGTCTGATTTGTATAACTAAATTCTAAAATTTAGTCTATTGCATGCACCTTTATAATTTGTTTTCTTAGTGACTTAAATGGTTTAAAATTTACGTTGACGGCTATTCGGGAAGACGTTGGGACAATAACAGTTCTTGTCAATTGTGCTGGTATATACACTTAAAAAACAACGTGATTTATTTTGAGTATTTGTTACTGTCTATTTTTTCGTTCAGGCGTCGCATGTTTTAAGGAACTATTACATCACACAGACGATGAAATTCAACATACATTAATCGTTAATACAGTTGCACCAATCTTAGTAAGAATTATATTTTCCTTTAAAGACAATAATTCAATGTTTTTTCATCATATATTAGTTAACAAAAGATTTATTAGGCGACATGATTGCACGTAACCATGGTCATATTATTAATATAACAAGTAGTGCTGGTTTAAGTGGAAGTGCCTATACTTCAAGTTATTCAGCATCAAAAGCAGCATTAACGAGTAAACTGTTATTTAAATTGCATATCTGTATTCTAACAATTCTTACCTTTCGTTTAGATTTCACGGAAACAATCAATCAAGAACTGATTCTTGCTAAAGCTAACGGTGTTCGTGCAACGGCTGTTATGCCATTTCATATAGACGGAGGTGTTTACAATAGTTTGAGAAAATTGTATGTTCTAGTTCTTTTGAAATTTTTGACCAAATGTATTTTTTATTTATTCATTTTTAGTGGTAAAGAAACTGTTTTAGGTAATGAACTAATGAGATTTGATTATTGTGCAAGACAAATAATGTGTGGACTTAAAAGTCATCAAAATCCAATATTGCTTCCGCGTTTTGCATTGCGAATGATGTTTATCTTACGATCGTAAGTATATATTTCTTGATTTTTTTTGAAAAAAAAGTTAGATCTTAATTATCGATAAGGGACCATTATTCAGACAGGAAATCGATCAAGCTCTACGTACGTGTATTCTGATTTATTTCTGTTTCTTTTAGAATTCTTCCTGAAGAAGTTTGGCATCCACTTTTAATATATATTTTGGGTCGTCCAGCAATTAAACACGAACAACATAATAGTTTATTAAGTAAAGTTGAATAGATACAATCAAGTATTCTCATTTTATATTTATGACGTCAAACATATATGAAAATTTTTTTCTTTTGTTGTTTTTAATCTCTTTTACTCTTTGTTCAAAAGTTTTTTTAATATCTGTACTCTGAATGTATGACACATTGTTTTCTTTTTCTTATACTATTTGACATTATGCAGGTTAATTTTATATTGATGACTGTCTGTTATGTTGAAAATAGGAGACAAAATTTTATACAAAAAATGCTCGAGATTTCTATAAACCAATTTATCAATATCGAGTATTAGAATTGAACTAAATTATTAACTACTAACTTTGAGAAAATATTTCAAAAGTTTTTTTTCAATAAGTGTAAATGTTGTCTTGGAGTAAAAATCAAAAATAAACTGCATAATATAGTAAATTAAAAATGTTACAATTGTACATCCTCTCTTTTTTCTTCGTCTAAGCATTACATGCGACACACGATTGTAGGGCAGAAAATATCAGCAACTACATACAGTTCAGTTAAACTTTAAGCAAAGAAACTAACAGTGACAATAATTATCAAGAGAGCAACTGGTGGTTAGTACTACGATGGACTTGGTTGAAAAACAACATTTTTACTTATTATACATCGGTACTGTTGTTTTTGAGTTTCGGAATCAATTGCGCCATTGAAGTACTACTTCCCATACTGTCATGATCAGAACTCTGCTGCTGTTCAGTTTTCTTTTTCTTACGTAATTCTTGTTGCAATTGAACTGTCCATGGTGTGATTATATTTTGAGGAACGGAGACAGCCTGATCATCTTGTTTCATTGCTTCTGGAGTGTTTGATATAATGTCAGCTGCATACATTTGATTTGCTTTCTTTTTATTTTCTCGCTGTTTAGCTAGTACGGCAGCAAAAGTTTTGATTAACTGGTTGTCCGGACTTGTAACATCATTTACTATACGAGTGTCTACACCAGGTAGAGGTGAGAGGTAACCATTATACATTGGTTGTAAAACTGATGAACGCGAGTTAAGATTTTCATTACGACTTGTTGTGATTAAATTATCAGGATTCCATACAGTATCCATGACATGATAATTAGGCTGCTTCGGTTTGTGTACTTTTTGTATTTGAGCTATCCTTGGCTGTTCATTTTCACCATCCACCGATATCTCATCTTCATCATCACCATTGCTTTCACCGTTCATACATCTACAATTAATCCATGGACAATATAGAGATTGAGTAATATCTCCCCAAGGCAAATCCGACAATGTAAATAGGCCAACAATCCCAATAATAACACAGAGAACAGCTACAAATGCTGAATGACGCTGACCTTGTATAGGATCATTGATAGCTGAAAGAAAAAAAGTAAATATGTTGTGGTCTAAGGAATAAGAATCGGTTTACACACGGTCAGAATGTAACAAATACTTACGACTTTCACAATTTGTTCCATTGTAAAATAACATTGAACAATTACAGTAATAACCATTTATTAGATTGGTGCATATTCCGCCGTGTAAACATGGTGAAGTTAAACACTCATCTATTTCTTGATCACATACGGAACCTGTGAAACCGCTAGTGCATACGCATAATTCTCGTCCAGCATTCATATAACACGTGGCGTTGTTTTGACATGAATTATTTACATCACAGTAACCTAAAAGGAACAAATAAATTAAATCGTCTGCCATAATAGACCGTTGTCAGTTATGCAACATACAAAGCTACTAGAAGGGCATGGTCTTCTATTTCAGATAAAAACCAGTAATGACAAAATTTTTTAAAAAGACGAAACGACAGAAATGAGAGAAATTGTGCCTTTGTACAATAGCTTAATGAATTTCTGAGTCGTCTTACGATCTATCTTTATCGAAGACAGCTCAGTTCTAAAATATAAATATCAATTCTGGAAATGCCCTTGAAAAAGTTTGCATCGTTGAGTTTTTGATTAAACAATAGCAAAAAGTTAGATTCTAATAGAGAGATAAATAAGAGAAAAAAGTATGCCAACGTCAGTGACCATACGATTAATAATGTTTAGTGAACAAAAGCGACAATGAAAACAGTAAAATATTAGTTTAATTCTGTAACAATACTAGTGTTAGTCTAAGAAGAAATTTTGCCGTTATCAGTGAACGAATAAAAATTATTGCAATAGAAGTTATCCCTCAAAACTCGACTTCTTAGACAAAATATTCTGGGAGCTTTATACATTTTTCAACACACGATAAATAATCCCCATACCCTGATATTCACAAATATAATGAATTTGCTTTACACCCTTCTCGTCTGCTACATTAAAATCATTTTGTGTATAGTTATAGAATATTTTGTAATTGCTGCCATTCCCACTAAAAGTTTGCTCCGATAAATCAAAATACCAAGTTATTTTTTGATTACTCCACGTCCATGTTTGAGTTGATACAACACCGTCGATCCAAAATGAGCCATAAATGTTCCAAGCTAGTTTTTTTTAAACATATAAATAAAGATATAAATACGTACATATCAATACACTATAGGAGTAAATACCGCTGAGCCAGTACATTATCGATGTTGATTCGGTATCTGATTCTAACGATAACAAATGTGTTAAACCAGTAAAATTAGCTGTTACTAATGAATTTGAATCATTCGTACAAATATTGCGTGCACTACTCCATGTTATATTCGAAGCATTATTTACTTTATAACAACCATTAAGAATATCATTGTATGTTGGTGGACATGCTAAAGAGAGACAGAGAGAGAGGAAACATTTTTACAGTCATTTTGAAGTTTAGTGTAAAAAATAAAATACTCACTACCACAGATAATTGTGATCAAAGATAACGACAACAACAAGGTGGTAATCTTGAAAAGAAAGTTTTATTATCTAATTTTAGAACATTTGAAAGAATTTGCAGGGATTGCTAAACTTCGAAATACTTACCATAGACATACCGAACAATTTATCGAGGATTACATAATTGTTTATTGTTACATGTCCTCACTGAAGATGGAATCATATTTGATAGAAACATTTTTTTTTATAAAAAACAAGAAAATTAAAACTAAACTTAAAAAAGAAAAAAAATGAGAAAAGAAGATGAAATTTAGTAAAGATGGATAGTTGTATTTTTCTCAACTAACAGAACCAAGCAAATAATGCATTTTTGCTTCTTTTATCGATTTAGTTTTGTTTTTCTTCTCATTAGCTATTATAAAGTTTAAAAAGCACACACACACAGACTTACATAGTTAATGATGTTCAAGAAAAAAAGTCGGAAAAGTAAGGATGTTTTCTTATAATAAAAAAAGATCTATTTTTTTCTTTTTATATTTTTGAGATACTCATACACGTTATAATTAAATGGAAAAGTAATATTGAGTATAATTTTTTCGTTTTGTTTTATTTTCAAGAAAAATTGTCTTCTAAAACTTTTAAATGGAAACTTTTTTTCTAAAGAAAATAATTGACAAAAGAGAAGAAGAAATTGTCTTGTCCAAACGAAAACACTTCATAAAACTCTATATAGATAAAAACTTCAAGATTAGTAGAAAGAATTCAAGAATTGCATCGAGCTTTTTTTGAATTTCCTAAAATTTCAAAAATTCAGAATTAGCAGAAAGAATTCAAAAATAAACATTAAGCTTTTTCTTAATTCGAACAATCAGAAATTCAGATCTCTGGATAATCTTGATTATATAGCGGAACCAATCTGGAATTCTGCAATTGTGAGTTCGGTAAGAAAATTTAGACTGAGCGCATAACAAGAATTTTTTTACTGCTGCAATTCCGCTGTAAAAGTGGAAATTCCGATTCGTAATTCCGTTAGAAAAAAAATCTAAATGAATATTCAGGAAAAAATTTCTTTGACCTTCACTTCGCTGTAGTTTGTAATGCAAGGAGTTTTTAGATCTTTTACTGGAATTCCGGAACTGGTTCGTCTAAACAGAACTGTAATTATTAAAATTCCGCGAGAGTTGGGCAATCCTACACACCCGGGTCGGTTGATTAATGATTGGTAGAAATCCTAAAAAAAATTAAGATGAGAAATAACTATGTTTGTTGTGGAACTGGCAAAACTTGAAGAAGCCCATCTTGATCCACCTAATTAGTGGATTTCTAACTTTTTGGGATTAAAAACTCATGTGTTCTTTTAATTCCTGAATACTTGAATTTCAAGAATTGTTCAAACCAACTCGATACAAATTCAAATAATTTTGACCTTTTCGAATTCAAGAAATTGATAAAAAGTCACATTTTTAATTTCTGAATTCTTGAATTAAGAAAAAACTTGATGTTTGTTTTTGAATTCTTTCTGCTAATTTTGAATTTTTGAAATTTCAGAGATTGAAAGAAAACTCGATGCTAATTCTTGAATTCTTTCTGCTAATCTTGAATATTTTATCAATATAGAGTTCTGTAACTCCCCTATCCCTCACTCATTCAACAACAGTTATGAATCAATATAAACATAACAAATTATTCATATTCGTATTATGAACAACAACAATGTCAGTCAACATTTATTATGTTAATATAAAGCAGAAAACTATTAAATTCAATCTTTTTTCGTTCTATCATACTCTGATTTCGCATATGATGATGATTCAGATTCGAGTCTATGTTTTTGATGCATCCGCTATCGTCATCTATTTGTTATTCTTTTCTATGTGACAACTGTTTCCCTACTGAATATCATATCTGCAAATTCTGTTCTGTGTCTAGTATAGAAAAAGAGGAGAAATATAATGACTTTCTGAAGAAAAAGATTGTTTGCATAAAATCATCTGAGCTGTGATTTAATCATTCAATATTATTATATACATCAGTTCTGTTCATCGTAATCCGATGATAGATAGCTATACGATGTTTTAAATACTGCAACAATATGTACGACGATTTTTAACTTCGTATTAAATACTTATCTACAGTGAATAATTTTGAGTCATTATTAAGAAATATTTCAAATATTTTCAGAATTATCTTCGATTGTTGCAATTGATGATGAAAGCAAAACTTTGCTATCATTGATAAAAAAAATTCGAAAATCTTTACATTTTATATTCATGTATGTGATGACGCATGCCAGTAGTACCTGTCTACAACAACAACAACACACCTCTTTAAGATCTTATTACGGCTTCGGATGCATCTTGCAGCATGACATAACATACATATTTTTTTCCCGTCCTACACATTAAGATCGAAACCATCACTGTTTCGATCTAGAACATCGAAAGAATGGACTGATTTGCCCTGCATACTAGCAAAATCAAACTAGTCATAGCACTTTTAAAAAAGTACTCCAGAAACATATCAAATACCGTTAACGTTGTTTCTAACAACCATCAGTGAATAGTAGCAGTGCACGATCTTTTCTTTTCATTTTCATTCCTCTTTTTATCATCGTTAGCACTGGGAGTGGTATCTTTCACTACTCTTGTTTTTTTTGTCGTACACATATGCCTGATTCTTTCTTATTGTGTGTTGATTTATTTGTCCTTTCTAGCTCTGTTTTTTACTCAGAGTATTGCAGATGGTGCTGAGCCTCGACTCTTTTCAAAATTGCTTCATTGTACAATTTTTGTGAGCTCCTAGCATAAAGTGAAATTAATTGATTGATTAATGACTTTTCGTACTATAGAAAAGAAAGAAATAAGATAAGATTTTTTTAACATCAAATTTTTTTACATTTTCGTGGCAATTTATACTGGAAATTTTTAAATTATACAACTACTACAATGAATGCTCTGAGAAATGATAGTATTTATGTCTTAAATCTCTATGATTCATTTTCATATGGTCGCTCTACGATGTTAAATAGCTATATATAAATTCTCGATGAATAAAATTCAAAAAGTAATAGAAAATAAGAAATACTATTTTACACATCTGGTACCTCAACTACGAATATTTATTTAAGTAGGAGAGAAAACAATTTTTCTGATGACAGACAGGCATATTCGGGAGTAAAAATGGGTTCTAAACAATCGACATGTTCAAAAAAAACATTAAAATATATTCGTTCGAAAAATTTAAGTAAATTAACTCGACAATTGAGTAAACGAAATACAGCGAAAAAAAATTCGGCAGCTCAATTATTACAACTTGATTCAGAAAATGATCATCAACAACGATCAGCTTTGCATTTTGCGGCTATAGAAGTTAAGGATTATTTCTTTTTCTTTTTTTAATAGCTCAAACCGTTGATTGCCACATCTTTGATAGAACTACTCTAAATTTTTTTTTTTTGTAGGTAATGCTGCCATTATTTACACATTATATGAGTATATGCACTCCGTTGATGTATTTGATGCATCAGGACGTTCACCATTACATTATGCTGCCATTGTGGGAAATGATGAAACACTCCAAACGTTATTAATGTGTAACCCTGATGTAAATCGATTTAGTAAAGATGGAACAACACCAATACACGAGGCGATTATTCACAACCATCCAGGTATGTTGTTATTTCATTATAAGAGTGAAACATTTTTTCATTTAATTATGTGTTAATATTTAGGTGCGCTCACTCTTCTTTTACAACGTGGTAGTAATATAAAGCTTCCATATCAAAATCGTATTCCATCACTATCATTAGCTGTTTGTTTAAATCATACAACGATTGTTGAATTATTAATTCGTGTTGGCACCGATCCAAATGCTACTGATACTGAAGGTCGTTCATCTTTACATTACGCTGCCTATAAAGATAATATAAAGATGTTTCATATTTTACTTTCATCTATACATCCACTAAATATCAATATGTGTGATAACCATGGTTATTCTGTTCTCGATTATGCACGAGCTAATTCACAAGATAGTTCACAATGTGTTGATTTATTATTACAGTTAAGAGTCTATGATCCTGATCGTGGAATAAGTACTATTGATAATATACAATTGGACATGCCCAGTGTTAAAATATTTACATCATCAATTGAACTGTGTTCATTAGATAATAAACAATTGAAAAAAAAAAAGAATAAATTGAAAGTAGTGTAGAATTATATAGTGAAAATAGTATGAACATTTATTTTTTTGAATTAATATTATATTATCTTTGAGTATTAAATAAAAATTGAATGATCAAAATGCATTATTATTCTTTTAAATCATAAAGTGGTATTTATTTTTAGATTAATTTAGAATGCAATTTATTTTAAAACTTTTGATCTAATCTAAATAAAGTTGTCATCCTAAAGTTCTAGTTTCAAACAATAATATATTTCGCTTGTTCTCTACTCAACATATTGATTAGATTAGGATTTACACAAGAGTCTATTTATCAATCTTTAATATAAAGATGGAATTCGATCATGTAAACAGATTGTCTTTCTTTTTATTTAATTGTGTACATGTTACACATATGTCTTTTATCATCTTTATGAAATTATGTGAAGCTATTAAAATGTCCTTCATCTATAATGCAAATACAATTATAATTTTTTCTTTTGTGTTTCTGTTCCCTTATATAGAACAAAATCAATCAACCATGTGAAAGCAAGAAAGAACTCAAGTCTTAACTTTCTTCATGTGATTTTATTGAAAAGTTCACGTTGAAAAAGTCTTTTTTTTTATGTAGTTAAAAAACAACAACAGCAAAGAGTAAATATTCCATACAACAGTACAATATTATACATCATACATAACGAAAAGAGAAAAAAGTCATCAGTCATAGAACAAGCTGTAGTCAGAACACACATACATCCAACGTTACAAGTAATAGGCTCATTGTAGATTTGTGTGTGTGTCTGTGTTCACAATTCTTTCATCTTAGTTTTTCCTTCTCCTGAGAGTTTTTTACGAGAAATAGCTGAGAAGAAAAGTTATAAAACAAATAAGTGTGACATAAACTGTGTGTGCTTTTTTTCGCGTATGGAATACTCTTTTTTTCTTGTACGACGTATGCTACATATTAAATATAGTGACAGTTGCATAAAGAATTTTCTTTCTTCTTATCTACTAGTGACAAATGAACCTTTTTACAGGAAAAGAAACACATAGATTTCTAGTAATACTACACGTGTCATTATCTTATTATTAAAGAAAAAAATCATTGCACAATTATTCATGTGATTGAATTAAATAGCATATTAACGTTAAGAAAAAAATTAAGTTCATTTAGAGTCGTAAAAAAGTGCTTTTTTGTATTCAGCATACTTGATAAGCCAGTAGAGTTTCCATTTCTGGAGAGAGATATTGTCAAAAGTTCAAGAAAATTTTTTTTTCGCCATTTTGTTTGAAAAATTTTCCTAAACTTTCGATAATACTTCTCGCCAAAAATCTACTGGATTGTCGAGTATGCTGAATATGAAAAAGCACTTTTTCACGACTCTAAATGAACTTTTTTTTGCTGTCGGTGATATGCTAAAATAAACAGGTATGGGACCTGCACAAAAGGATATTGTGTAGAATGTGCCTTACTTTAGCGTTATTTTTGGTGAAAGGCATCCGGCGAGTAATTTAATAGTAAAATGAGATCTTGTTCCTACAACAGATGAAAAAAACAACCGCAGATGATTCAACACGATCCGTAAACAGCCAGTAAAATCGATTTACAACGCTGCAATCCTATGCTCCGTAATAATGCCGCCGTAAACGAGCGTATATGGATCCATTATGGCCGTAAACGGTCTCGTAAAAGGTTGTTTACCACTGCAGTGTTACGGAGCATAGGATTACGGTCAAGTTACGGCCATTTACGGCGTGTTACGTTACAGTACATGATCGTAAATTCACCGTATATGGCCATCGTAACCAATGAACTAGGACTCTACTCTGTCAAAGAAATTCAATTTCCGTTTTTTTCATCGCTTTGTTGATGATTAGTATTTTATACAGCTCTTTTCGAGTATTGACGGTGACATATGGGAAGATCTTTTTATCAGCGTCATTTATCTTCTGCAATTGATCATATTTGTTAATCTAATTATTTTTCAGAGCGTTTTTCATTCCTATCATCCTTTGTGATGAAAGAAGGTATCATATTCTTATTGAAATTTTCTATTTTTCCTAAGTGCGTTTGTTGTTTTCGAAATAAAGAAACAACTGCAGAAAGGTGTATAGATTTCATCTTTTTCTCCTTATCATATGCTAGATTTATTAAGTAGAAATTATTCCCTTGACAAGACTTTTCATGCATACTCGCTTCAGCGGAGAAAAATATCCAATACATACATTCATCAATAACAGATTTTATCTTTTATAGATCTACTGTATTTTCTGTACGATGCAACACTAAATCGTACAACACTGATGTATAATACCAGTTTATTTGATAATATTACTGAGTTCTTAAATAAAACATCGTATAATTATCAAGTCGGTGATTTACTTGAACCAGAACGATTTTCAGCTTTTCATGTTCATCTTATTATTTGGACATTTTCTGTGTTAACCTATTTACTATGCATTCCATTAACAATTCATTTTTATCGTACTCGAGCTTATTTAAATACAGTTGATTATTTTTCATTACAAATTTTCTTATGCTGCTTTATTGCATGGATACCGGCATTCATTCTACTTATTCATCATTGGCTTCAAAAATCGACGTTAAAATTTTGTCGATTTCATTATGTTTTATTATCAACAAATGAAACTGTATGTAAAAATTACCGTTGAAAGTATCCTCTCTAAGCATTTACTAACTATAGCTAATGTTGTACCAATACAAAATATTTTGTAAAAATACCACTACAGTGGATATGCTTGAATCCCATTACAATCCTACTTTTTCAGGAGAAAGAAAAAATAATTATACTGGAAATAACTAACGGGTTCTTCACTAGACAAAAATTGTTGTCCATCTGTCCGAAATAGGGATCTAACACGAGTTTGCAAAACTGATTGTTTCGTTTTCTCAGACTTCTATTTGGAATATTTCTTCCTCAGATCACAAATCTCTTTTCTGTTTTTCATTTTCTTAAAGGACTTGTTCGCAGGATTTCTTCTTTGTAGTTACCTGCATTCGATTTCTTTAATCGGCTCTATGTATATGATTGCACATGGCTGAATTATTTCTCTTATACTCTACACGTACAGTAAAAGGACGGTCATTAGCAGTACTTGAACAGGATTTTTCCTAGTGCAAAGTGGGCTGCCAGATAGAAATGTCAGCAGTTATGTTATTCTCTAGTGAATACCCGCGAATAAACAACAGTTTGTCATCTTAATTGAAGAATCTTTCTTAATGAGGCCCGCAAATTTCTGATTAAAATGAGACATCCCCAACTTTACACGACTTTTCTTTGCACAGTTATAGAATTTACAAGAAAAGCTCTAAATTAATTTTTACCGTCTTATTTCTGTAGCTTTGATTAGACAATAAACACTTAGGGCTTTCTTGTAAATTCTATAACTTTGCAAAGAAAAGTTGTGTAAAGCTGGCGGATGTCTCATTTTAATCAGAAATTTGCGATTCTTATTAAGAAAGGTTCTAGTTATATTTCAGAGTTTCTGAAAAAATGATTTTCTAGAAAACCAGGCCGTTGAAGGGCTAAGAGCCAGTATACTCGATAGCCTATAACCCACTAGATTCCGAGCAAAAAGCGTTTTATCACCTCGAGACGTTCCTTCGTAAGTCAGTAATGAAAATTTTACCCTTACCTGGTAATTCCACTCGTCATATACATGGACACGGCACGCATTTACTTCCATTTTAAAAAATTGTCGAGTAAACAAAAGAAAAACACTGTCATAAACTTATTCCTAATTTCTAAAACATTTCTTAGTCTTTCCTCTGCTTGTGATCCTTTTCTGTGTCTTTGATCATGTAAGCGTCATTGTACCTTTTCAATGTGAAAATCTATCGACATTTTTTTCCTACTTTAGGTTCCAATATTGTTTGTTATTTACATGGTACTTGATCGATTTTTGTACGCTTATCCTCATTTGAAACAAAAATGTTCAAAATTAACGAGTATTCAAGCATTACACGTTTACGCTCTGTTCACATGGCTACTTACATTGATGATATTCGCCTTGGCTAATCCTTTTGTAACTCGTGATTCAATAAAATCATTACCATTTATCAAAGAAACACAGAATTACTGTACATATAATTATCAAAAATTAGAAATGGTACAACGTGTACGTTCAATTTTCTATTTTATTATATTTGTACCAACAATAGTTCTTCTGGGTTTTGTACTGTATTATTTCTATATATTGAGAGGAACAAATCAAATTCAAAATATACAAAAGCTGTGGACAATTAGAGCGACATCACTCTTGTTTACAATTGTTCTTTTTGATATTTATTTATATTATTTAGTTAATGTTAATCAAACATATAAAAGATTTATTATATCACAAATTTTTCGTTCAAGTTTTTTTCTTGTACAACTGTTGATTATTTCTGTTACTAATCCACATTGGTTGGAATTGATATTAGACAATTGTTCATTGTGTTGCTTAAGAAGAAGAAAACGAAATATAATTCCACCGACAATTAGTAATACGACGAACAATAATATGACAGCACCAAGTAGTGGACAGGCAGTTAGCGGAGGACGAGGCGTGCAGTCACCGCCTTATGCATCGACTACCAGTCATTATTCACTTGTTGATGAAGATATGGACGATGAATTCGATCAAGCACAAGATCAGCTACATCCAACATTAAGAGTTATCTGACGTTTTGCAAAGTATTATATAAGACAATAAATATTTTTATACTGTCTGTGGATCTTTGTATAAAAATTCTCATAAAATGAGAAAGATTTCTATATTTTTTAAATTTTTTTTTGTATCATTATCAAAGTATTTTCATCAATTTTCTGTTTTTTAGACCAACAATCTAGACAATTGTGTGAGAATTAGTTTGATACGACTCAGTGAATAATTTTTCTAATATCACAAGGTATATAATTTTTGGTCGTTTTTCTCGTAATATTTATTTACAATATGTTATACGTTTCACAGTTCGATCCAACTCCTTTTTCTGTTATCGTACTGAAAAAAAAATCTGATTGGACTCTGAAACGTATAGCATAGTGTAAATAAATATTATGAGAAAAATGAACAAAAATTATATGATATTTTATGATATTACAACAACTTTTTCTTGTTCAGTTTCCTGAATGAGTAGTATGGCTTGTAAATGTTATGCATGTATATCGCACCGTTTACTAATCCATATCACTTTTCTTCTCCTCTTAAGCATTATCAAAAATCAGATGGGAAAAGTTATATTATATTTGGTGTACCTATTTTCATTTTTTAGTAATACAAATTCATCAGATAAAAGTTTTAAATTATAAATTTCTTTCTTTATTAATTTTAATCTCGTTATATGATGAGGCAAATAGGCTACCTGCTTGGAGATTAACCCGGATTACCCATTCCCCAGAAGTAAAGATAAGGCTAACCAGTGGTTGATCATAGGGCTCCTACGATTACCTGTACTGATCCCTAGTTTGACTTTTTTCTGGAGATTCGATCCCTCATTAAGTCAAGGGTCTGTCCTAAACTAGTGAGGGTAATCGCGAGTCCGGGCCATGGCTCTACATACACTGTGATTTATTCTAGGCGTATAATCAGCCTCATTATAGCTGAGTGAAGATACCTACCTGCGGAGACTATTAAGGAATTTAATAACTTTGTACCCAAGGAAAGGTCTTACTTATTATTTCTTCTTTTTTAGAAAAGAGGATAAATTAAATTATCTCTAATAAATTTACTAAATTATAATCAATTAGGTAAATAACAATGAGAAACACTCTGAGATTTAAGATAGTTGAGAGAGATTTAAGAATCGAAAGTTAGAGACGAGAAAGAAATTAATGCTGTTGCATAGGAAAGGAACACTTGAAACTGAGAACAAGCAGAATTATTTTCAAGTTACACCGCATTTTATTAATTCATTTATTTTAAGTAAATAACATGGGTTTTTTCTTTTAACGAAAAGTTGCCAACGAAGTAAGCATTCCATGGGCAAGAATGATATATTATACACCATATTATCGTACGCTTGGGAACTTAAAAATTCAAGTGATATTTATGAATTTGCATAAGCCATCTTTAGGAAAAAAATATGTATCAATTACGCTTGTGAATGTACTTAAACATAGGTACCTACGTTAGGTGTCCTGCTGCAAGAATATCATAGGTGTTTGCAAGTAAAATACTACTTAGCAGATATTTAAACGGCTAGCCATTTTAGGTGATCGTGTGAAGATAAAAGCGCACGTCATTCTTGCAAACATATGTTTTTCTTTTATATATGCCTGAACGCGAAACAAACCAGTGAACACAAAAAAATCTGGTACCTATCTGGTCCAGCACAAGTAATCGGATACTTATCCAATAACATTTAAATTTACTTGAACAAAATTCAAGCAGCTATGACATTCATGTAGCTAAATTGTGATACCTAAGAAAAATACAAACCTATCGTCAAGTACATTCATTAGGATAGGTCTACTCTTGAACTTTTGGAGGAAATTCTATGGAAGATATGAACCACTCTGCCTACATCAGCGTACGTTGTTTAAAATAATTTGTATATCAAAGTCACTATTTCAACCAGAAATAAAAGTGAGATATTTATGTTAAAGTTTTTGATAATTATTTTCTTAGAATTGTGTCAGATATGCTTTCTGTCTGAAAAAGTTTGCATATCTGTATAAGAAATGTGCTGTACAATGAAGAAAATTTTTTATATCCATAAAAGTGAACGGGACGATTTGTAATTGCATAAAAAGAAAAACAATTATATGAGAGATATAGTACATATAGTTCTCTCAAACATTTGAATATTCTTTTTCTGAACAAAATGCAGTGTAAAATGCTATTCATAATACGTTGAGTTTATATAACCAGGTTTTTTTTCACAAATTTTAAATTCATTCTTGATTTTTTTAATGGTACAGAATGAACGAATAAACGTGTTGTGGAAGAAGAGATGGCTGTTGACGCGGCGCCAGATGCTGTTTCGGCTGAGAGCAATGACATTGTGGCAGCAGAGGGAGCGGGTGTTGGAATCAAAGAGAGAGGAAGACTACTATTAGGTGAGATAATACTACTTGTTAAATTCATTAATTTTCCTTTTTGTTTACGATTGGAATAGTAAACGATCCATGATGTTATTAATGTTAAATCATCGAGTGTCACAGAAGAAAAATTTACTTTGTGCACTGGGCGATCAACGATCATCCATAAATTGAGATGATTTTCAATTGTAACCGTTTTTAATTTATTCGGTTTATCGGTTTTAGTACAAATTATCAATAGAGGTTTACCTAAAAAATAAATATCCAGTAGAATCAGTAGATATTTTTCAAATAGGATAGAAAATATATAATTTCTTCTCTCTACCAATAGTCGATGAATGAGAATTTTGTACAACATTTTTCTTAGTAGCCTTCTGTGAGAGGATTAGTTTCAAACCGTACCGCTTAGACTTTCATGTATGAGTAAATCGAATAGAGCATCTTTAGCATCTTGTAGACAGGCTTGATCAGTTGAATCCACAGTGAACATGATGATATCTGAATTATTGAGTAAATGTGGCCAAATATGACGTTGATGCTTACAACCTCCGCAATCAAAAAGAAGTAAATGTTTTTGTTGTAAGTATAAATTTTGAGCTACAACACCATGCGTTGATATTTTATTTTTTACTTCTTTTACTTTTTTTGATGTTTTTAAGCACTCTATTAATGTTGTTTTACCAGAATTTTCTAAACCAAATAAAGCAATTCGTAATGTATCTTCTTCGTGATTACCAGAGCAACAACCGCCCTATAACGTAAAGAAGAGTCTGACGACTGCATATATCGAATAAGTTCAATTCTTTCTAGACAAATATTCATTGAAATACATTAACATTGTTAATATCAAACATATTCTCTCATATATATATATATTATGTTTTAAACAATCCTAAAAGATAAACATTTTTCTTACCATCGGTTGACACTCATCGCTGTTACCAATAATGATCTTTCAATATTAGTATAAATAAGAGCATGAGATTGTTTTAGTCAGCCAAAGATGATACATAGTAGAAATTAATAGTTTATTATTGTTTATACAAAATCAAAGATAACTTAACAGTAAAACTATAATTACTTAAACGAATTTTCAAACAAAACATTCAATTTTCAATCATATTGGCGCTTTAGTACAAAAGAACTTTGATTAGTATTACATTTTCGTAGTACATATTCAATTGATACCAAAATTGAGCAATAAAGAAAATTAAAAATTTTTCCACATAGAATGGATTTTATTTGAATAAAAATGGGATACACTTTCATCAAAACATTCATGATAATAAATGATGACTACACTTTTTATTAGAAATTCTTTGTTTAAAGACATGTTCTTCTCAACTGACACTTTCTGGGTGTATGTCACTAAAATATCAGCTATTAATGGTGAACAAGCTTTGTCAAAAGCTGACTTTGTGACTTTTGTAATCTGGGCTTCGTTCCACAGGCAATCAATTTTTTTCAACTTTTGTTATACTCCTGGAGACTCCTTGGTATTCTTCGTGACTTCGCTGAGCCCGAAGAATTTTCCTGACTGTTTTTGAATTTTCCCGTATTTTTTTCGCTTAGCCCCATTTTCAATCATTTTTACAGATTTTCGGGATTGCATCGGATTCTAATTCCTTTTTCGATTTTTTCTTGTACTTCCAGGGATTCTTCCGTTTTCTCGAACTTTGGGAAGTTTGTATAGGGAGCTTCAGTAAGTCTGGGAGTCCACAACTGCTTGGAATTCTGCTGTTTCCCCTTGTGAAAAAGTCCATATAAATAAAGTAGTTACCTTACCACATGATGAATTCATGTCCATTTTTCTTAAAATTCAAAATAAATATTAAGATTATCTTTTTCAAAAATATCTCAAAATGTTCACGTGCAGTTTTGGATGAAGCGAATTAGAAACGTGTGCAATTTTTGTAAAACAAAATAGACCTATCAGCAAAGCCTAACATGAAGACATAAAAAGTATGGGATGAATGTGTCTTACATCAACGAGCTTGGAATCGCGCTCATTTGATGAAGTTAATGGTATATTTAATTGGATTCTGAGTTCGTTACAGTCGCTCCAAAGTTTCTTCTAAGCAGGTAAGACATCACAGTCAAAATGTTTTTCCAGATGTCAGATGAGACAATCTAATTTTTCAATGAAAATATACAATCGAGCACACTTTTTTAAGTTATCGGTATGAGAGTAGTTAAACGTTTAAGTTAAGGTCAAAATTGCTGATTGACGTTCCCTAAAACGTTCTCATCTGCAATTGGTGAGCGTGAATCGAGCATGTTTCACATAACTTTTGTACAAGACAAATGGAAAGTTTTGCTTAGTGGTATCATTACTAGATTTTTCCTACTCTCAGATCATGCAATACTGCGCGAAGCTCCATGGAACTATTCTATTAAAATGACGGGGGACGATAAGAGCCAAAATCGATTCCCTCACATACAAGTCTTATATTAACGAATCTTATATAGTTTTTGTCCGCGATTACATCGAACATATTTTTAGATCTTAAAACATCCTTTTCAGTGCTCTGGGAACAATTTTCACATGCAAAACTATTCTCTCATTAGATGACGTTTCCTCAGGGATATACCGAAAAATGTTAAAAAGAAAAATATTAAACGACTAACATTAAAAGTCAATTAAATATTTTTCTATCTTATTTAAATATTCTTCTATCTGGACTAATAAATATTTTTCTTGTTGTGAGATAAAAAAATATTAAAGTTTTTCGCATAGAGTAGAAAAATAATAAAGTTTTTCGCCTAAGATAGCAAAATATTTAAATAAGGTTGAAAAAGTCAGGTTCCGCATATTCGTACCTCCGTGGTAGGTTTAAATTGCGACATCAGTTCCTTCATTCACAATGAGATAAACGGGAATCAAAAAATATTTTTAAGTTTTTCGCATAGGATAGAAAATTATTTAATTATTTTATAATAAAGGAAAAATATTTAAATAAAGAAAAATATTCAACGGACTGATATTTAAATAAGGTGGAAAAATATTTAATTGATTTTTAACATTAGTCTATAGACCCTTCCTCAGAGTATTTTCATTATTTCATTCCTTATGCTTAGAGCAAGTCATAACTATTATTTATCGTTCGATAAAGTAGAGTGGTTAACGAGAAAATAAATCGATATTATAAAACATGAACGATATTGACCTACCAGTTTGCTGAGATGCTATCGAGTATTTTTGATATTAGACTACCCAGCCACATTTTCTTTTCAACATTTTATATAACATTTATAGCCCGTGAAATTCTCTATCGAATGGTATATAAAAGTTGAGACTAGCTCTAAGCGGAAGGAATGAAATAATGAAAATACTCTGAGGAAACGTCATCTAATGAGAGAATAGTTTTGCATGCGAAAATTGTTTCCAGGGCACTAAAAAAAGGGCCGAGTTTGGTTCTTATCGTCCTCCGTCCTTTGAAGAAGAAAAAAACAGAAGGTTGTTTCGGTGCTATAATGATTTTAGTCCCTATTGAAAACGTACAGAAACATCACTTGCTATATACATCTGAAAAACACTCATTTGTGTGTGTGAAAAGAATATAGAAATTGTAGACAAAGTTTTAAGCCTTATTATTTTTTATTCTCTGGAGTACATTCAGATTGTAGGGTTATATGGCCCTGTGGCCTAACGGATAAGGCGTCTGACTTCGGATCAGAAGATTGCAGGTTCGAATCCTGCCAGGGTCGACTATGTTTTTTTTCTTGTTTTTTTCGTTTGTATTTTAGGTAAGAGAGAGAGAAAAAAGCATATTTTCATTGTTCAATCTAAATAAAAAAGATTATACGTAAGACTGCGTATAGATATAAGTTATAATCTCATGAATGAGCGCCATTGTGCTTATATCGTTAACTTAGCTTTCAAAATATAAAAATTATCGGATTTAAACCGTATGTTGTTTCTATTTTTACTTTATTCTCAAAAATTTATTGTGTCAAGCGCATAATCTATTGTCTGGTGTATCGGATGTCTCCTTCAACATTTCATGAAGGTTGATCAAATTCAATTACAATTAAGAGTTAAAATTTTTCAATGTTCTGAGTAAGTGGTCCGATTATTTCAAGAACAACTCAAAGAACACTTTGTTTTCTTCTTCAATTGAATAACAAAATTATAAGACAAGTAATATTAAAAGAATTTGTTGATGGTAAGACACTTTTTATGTTATCAAGAGAATAAAAATTTCAAAAGTCAAAAGTACCATCTTTTTTTTTTATTCACAAATATTATGTAGGACTATTTCACTTATCAATATCCATCCCTCTATCTTGAGTCATTCTTTTCGACATTTTGTTTTAAAGAACTTGTCAGTAAAAATATAAAATTGTAATTCATTTTCATGTTTATTCATTAGATATGTTCTGCATAATATAGAACATATTAAAATAATTACTATTTCTTTTAATATCGTCTGTAATCGTCATTTTATTTCTTGATACGATACACCTTGTTTGTCTGTGCATCTTAAAAGACTCATAAAAACTTTACCACATGTCAACTAATTATTAGAAATAAATCGTTTGATGCATGCTAAAATGTCTAATAATTATTGCATATTCATATATATATATATATATATAGATATATGTACCTACGTGTTGTCTCGTCTATACACCCTATTTCCCCCTTTAACTAATTACTGCGGTAGTATGGATGTATATTTGCGTTTTAGTGCGAGAAAGGTTAAAATAAAATATTGATTATTTAACTGGAAAATATTGAGATAGAACGATGAAGAATAAATGTTTGTACATAAATTGAACATATAAAAAAAGAATCAGCCTGCGGAAGATGATTTTTTTAAAGATAAACAAACAAATGACATTTATATGATATTGCGGCTACTTGCCTTCATAATTGTGAGCATTTTCATTTTTAAATGAAAGAAGAAAAAAAATATTTCGATTTTTTTTTTTTTTTTTTTTTACTTTTATATAAGAGTGTATGACCCTGTATGGTTATATGCTCAAGCAATTAATTTAAGGTTGAATATTATTGATGATGATTGTTTCAATTTGGTGATGGTGGTGATGATGATTTGTCTGTTATACATTTGGAAATAATTTTTTGTTTAACTTTGAATACAGTATACACACAACATACTTGACAATAGTTTTTATATTCATATTTTTGGACAATGATATAGTTAGTTGATGTATAACTCGTGCTCTGTTTCTCCACATATAGAAAGGTAAGAAAGTTACTAAGTCGTAAAATATCCTTTATAATTATAATGTTATGTATCTATATGTTCCTCTGAACATCATTCTTGATCAAGTAAACTAGTGTTTAAGACTAATATACTGATGAACTTCATGATTAATCTTTTTTCGTATGCTTTAGCAAGGACATCGCTCTACGAATATACCCGAACTTTTTCCATTCTATTTTGAACCGTATTCTCATCAATTGAAAAAAAATTTTATTCTCTAAAAATATACAGAAACAATATTCTCAATATAATATCGTTCTCAAATATATTTCATTATCTCTCTGTTGAACATTCGTCGTTTATAGAGACATAGTCATATTTTTATTTTCATTCTCTTCTTTTATAGACTCCAAATTATTCGAAAGGTACATTCCAGTTATATTATGCTTAAATTATACTTAATTATCACTCTTATCATTTTTGAAATAATAAATAATCAAGTAGCAGGACAAGGTAGTACTAAATCAATTTAAAATAGAAAATTATTTATTTTTTTTAATTTTCTTTAGTGACTAATACCTGTATTAATTCTGATATAAAAAGTAGAAAAATTTTGTTGAATGGAAAACAATCAACTGTCTATTGTTCATCATGTTTACCCTATAGATCTCGGTAAGAGTGTCTAATTATTAAGATATTTTGTGAAACAGATTTATTCTATGTGTATTTCTATAGTTTAGTTCAAAACTACGTTACAAATCTTCTACATGTCGACGTTGGTGTTCACAAAAGGCATTTTTGAGACAAGAAGAAACCGAAGAATATGTTCAATTAGAGTTACCTACACCGGCAATACTCGGTGCAATTTTTGTACAAGGACAAAAATATTTAACCTATGTTAGTATATAGTAAAATGTCTTTCTATTTGTTTTATATTTACAAGGTTTTCTATAGGGTAAAAAATACAGTGGCATATATACAATTGAATATCGTCGAACAAAAGATGGACCGTGGTTAGGTTACGGTCAACGAAGAAATCGAAAGGTAGTTTCTAATAAGAAAAATTATCTTAATTTAATCTCTATGTATATCTCATTATTAGATGTTTGTGGAAAAAAAAGTATTAAATTTCAACAGATTATCAAATAAAACGGGTCTAACACCATTTATTGTGGCTAGTGAGATTCGAATTATTTTATCACGAAAGAATCCACCACCTTGTCTAAAAATTGAATTATACGGATGTAGATACGATGGTGGTCTAATATCTTATAGAATGGCACAATCTGTTCAACGTGATTACATCTATGATGGCATTATTTCGAACACAAGTTTAAGAGGTTTATAATGTGTTATTCTATTGCATTATTTTAAACAAAATTTCTTATTTTCTTTTTTGTATATAGGTGGTTTAGGAATGTTAACGGATAATGATCCTTTAAAATATTTACAATGGCCTAGAAATGCTTCAACTAACTCTCAAATATTTCTATTTGCTTTTAATTGTATACGTCGATTTCAATCAACTGAAATTGTATTACGTTGTATCAATGATGATAATGTGAATGTTGACAGTTCATCATTGTTTTGTTCATACAAATTGAATATTGGCTTTTTTGATAGTTCAAAGATAGTTCGTTATAGAAAAAATGAACAAATATGGTCTAATGTGTATACAATGAATATAAACGAACATGATGAAACAACATTATTATTATCGTTGAACGATAAAATCGGACAATTTATTATTATACAAATAACCGTTGATGTTCACCATTCACTCTTACTGAGTGATATAAAATTTAATAGTCACAATGATGTATTACTACAATGTACACCACCAAGTTATGCATTCATTGAAGGACATTTACATAAATTAGAGCAAATAGTCGATTATTTTATCAAATATAGTCAATTTCAGCGTAAGAAAACCATGTCTGCTCATTCATTTATGTGACCGTGTGTCTGTCTATCGTTTAGTTCATGAAAAAATATCACAGTTTGTCTTTTTGGCTATAGTGACATTATTAATCATACTTATCGTTGCCATTTTTATTCTACTCGGTTTTCTAATTAAACAGGAACAAACCGGGTAGGTAAAATATATTGAAGAAACAATTTAAGAATAGTCGAAAGACTGTTAAATAATCTAATTAAAAATTAGATATGAGAATGTAGTCAAAATTCTCATTCACAATAATATACTATCAGAGGATTACCTTTCACTACTCAAAAATATAAATATATGACATTTTTTTAATGTTTTTAGGCAAATAGGAAAGTCGTGTTCATTTCGAAACGATACTAATAAATGATATGTGAAAAATTTCAACTTTTCTCTTGTTTAGACAACAAAATTTACGACAATGTCTTGATCTAAATGATTTATTCGATATTGAACAAAATAAAACGTCGACTGATGAAAGCACAGATAAATCCACTCTACGGTAGAATCTTTTAAGACATCATCCAAATGACTGACTGTTTTATTTAGTTGATTTTACAACCGCTTTGTAGTTACTAGATACAATTTAAGTTTAAAAGGATAAATCATTTCTGATAGAATGAAAAGAAATACTTACTGTAGAGAAGCNTTTAGTTAATTTTACAACCGCTTTGTAGTTACTAGAGACTCAGACAGAATTCATTTCTGAAAGAATCAAAAGAAGATACCACGACCGGTTTCGACCTTTCTCAAGGGTCTTGTCAGGTGGCTTCAATCGAGAAAGACAGAGTTAATGCACGACAAGCAACACAACTCCGTCACACCGTATGAGGATGTTACTATTCCTTGTTCTTATCGAACAGCGAATCATAACTTTCACACGACGAGAACGAAGCACGATATCACTGTACAATGCACATGGTCTGCTTCTCTACAGTAAGTATTTCTTTTCATTCTATCAGAAATGATTTATCCTTTTAAACTTAAATTGTATCTAGTAACTTTCACTCAACAATCGTTGAGATAAATGTGAAAAGCACCATACTTATGGTTCGATCTTGGGAAGAGGTCACCCATCTTCTTACTACACTGTAATGTTGGGAATTATTTATAGAAAATGCTCGGCGATTTTCAAAAAGTCCAGTGTATAAATTCCCTGAGGATTTTCTAGATTCTAGAAAATCGAATTTACAAGAAACTTGAAATTCTACCTGATATTTTCAAAATTTGGAAATTCGAAATCGATTTTCTTTAAATAATTCCCAAGATTCTTGAAATTCGAAGCCGATTTTCCAACATTTTAGAAGTTCGATGTGGAATTTCAAGAATGTTGAGAATTATTTATAGAAAATCGATCGAATTTCTAGAATATTAGAAAATCATCGTCGAATTTTCATATTTTTGGAAATTCTACGACGATTTTCTGAATAAAATGAAAATTCAATTTATAGAAAATAGAAAATCAGAAATTTATAGAAAGCCAGAAAATCGACAGGGAATTTATAACGAAAATTCCCGGCGATTTTTGAGATCGATTTTCTATAAATCAGAAATTAATTCGAAATTACAGTGAGATCGTAGTTTTGACACAATAGAGAAAGACAAAAGACAGTGTCTTTCTCCACTGTGAACGAGCATGACTATTAAGAGGATGGATGAAGATTGTGTAGAGTAAGGACACGTAAAAACTATAACTGCGATTTACTATGAAAATTTTGATAGCTTTTTGGTTTTTGTGGAATTTTCGGAAAATAATATGATAACTGAGAAAAGAAAAATGTTCAGCAGATTGCGGACTATTATTCAGACTACGCTGCTTTTGCGTTTCGTCACTTAAATTGTAAATATTTTAGTGTACAAGTTAATTAGTACTTTCTGCCAACGCGAGATTTTGAAAAATGCAGGAGAAGGACTAATCAAATGACACTGTGTAAGTGTGTGATATAAAGGGTTTTGTAGAACAGAAAGTCTTTTGTCTTCTGAAGTCAGAACGAATTCTTGGAAACATACAATATACAGACAAAAAATTGATACATCCATCAATAACCCCATAATCTTAGGACCATTTGTTGTTAGTGGCTAAATGTTAGGAAAAATATTATTTTTCAATGTGAATTAATTAAATCAAGGTTATCTCCTTACGCATAGTACCTGTGACAAATAGCTGACAGAAACATTATTAAATAATCAATTACGTCGAATACAAAAATAAATACAAGCTGTTCCATTCGTCGCAGTTATAGTTTTTACGTGTCCTTATTCTACACAATCTTTTTAGATAATAAAATAATATAGCATGAAAGAAGGTAATAAATTTTGTAGAGCAAAAAATTCTCTATCAAATGAGCCTGAGAATCGAGTCTTAAAACCCCAGTTAAGTGCACAGAAATAAGTTGCAAAAGTGTGTCATTATTTTCGGACCACCCGTTAGATACGGTTTGAGTTTAAAAGGATGAATCATTTCTGATAGAATGAAAAGAAATACTTACTGTAGAGAAGCAGACCATGTGCATTGTACAGTGATATCGTGCTTCGTTCTCGTCGTGTGAAAGTTATGATTCGCTGTTCGATAAGAACGAGGAATAGTAACATACTCATACGGTGTGACGGAGTTGTGTTGCTTGTCGTGCATTAACTCTGTCTTTATCGATGGAAACCACCTGACGAGACCCTTGAGAAAGGTCGAAACCGGTCGTGGTATCTTCTTTTGATTCTTTCAGAAATGAATTCTGTCTGAGTCTCTAGTAACTACAAAGCGGTTGTGAAATTAACTAAACAACACCATCATTTATTCACCATACCTTTTATTCACCATTCTTTTTAGTCCTCGTCACTCTTTAGTCTTGGTTTACACAGTCTCGTATGATTAATAGGTAGTTCGCCGAGAGAAGAAGAGATAACATATCACTGATGTTCTTGTTCCTACTTTTTCTTATCTTTTTCAAAAAGTACTTTATTATTGACGCATATTTTGCTTTATTTGTAGTTTTTCTTTTTTCTGCGCACAGAGCATTGATATCGTGGTCATGAAGCTTTAATACAGGAGTAGTGGTGTATGTGGCGTCATTATTTCTCGTACAAATAAAACAAATCGGTATCTTTGGAAGGTGGCAAGTGGTGAAGCTTAAACTTGCACTAAAGCTATGTTTAGTAGCCGCAGTATAAATATGAGCGTTTACTGCAGCTCGTGACCGACAAATCAAATTTTTACTGTCAATATCATTTTTTTTCAACAAAACGAAAAACAATTCATAACTCAACACGGGAGGCCCAGAAACCGAACCCTTTTGGGATTTTTCATTATTCACTAGGACCTATCTTATGATACACACTAGAAAAGAGGACTTCTTCAGAAAACTGAAACTGTGTTTTTCATTTGTCCGAAATAGGGACCTGATGTGAGTTTTCTGAAAATTTACAAAATCGATTTTTTCATTTGCCGAAAGAACAGAAATCAAGTTTTTTAGATCCCTATTTATTTTTCAGAATACATCAGGTCAAAAAACACATTTCTATTCTTCGACTTCTTCAAAAATTCGGATCTTAATTCGTCTTTTCACAAGCCAACTTTTTTTAACCAGTACGATATATGTGATCATGTGTAGAATTATTCTTTTATTCAGTATAAATATTGTCAACTGGAAACCTGCACAAGTAGAGAAAACTATGTAGTCAACATCCTAACTCTACCGTCATCTGGAACCTTATTCGACCCGGGTCGAATAAGTTTAAGCTTCTGTAAGAAAAGAGCATGTCCTTTATATATATTGGGAATCGCAAAACAAAAGCGATGACTGAAATATGCGATTTTCTTTTCCTTTTTCAACTTCGAGATATTCAGAGATCTCAAATGAAATATTATGTTTTCCAGACGTTGAAAAACAAAATTTCTGAAAAATTAAAATGAGTGAAAAACTCATTTTTATTGAAAAATAGAAATTAAGTTCTTCAAATTTCAACGTCCTTAAATGAGATCTTCAATTCTGAAAACATGAAGAACACGTTTTGTTTTAGAGTGTAGTAGTTTGAGTCGAAAAACGATTTGTCACCTCGAGAGGTTCCCACGTGACTTTGAGCCAAAACCCATGGTTCTACTTTAGAAAAAAATATAAATTGACCAGATTTATTATTTAAATTAAGCAGCAAGAGAATTAACCGAAGTCTCAGTCGCTGGTAGTGCAGTAATAAAGACGACTAATCAATCTATCATTATATCTCAGCTACACTAGCTGGGAATGCACGAAGAGCAAGAACCGAACGCGGCAAACACGAAGCACCAACTGCCGAAAATAGAACGACAAACGCAGTCAAATCAATCAGAAAAAGATTCTAGACCTTCTTCAGCAGGTTTGCTTTCGGGAAGCAGATCTACTTTGCGTTTAGAAACCAGTCAAACTAGAAATCACACGGACAGATTATTACCTGAAGAAACGCAAAGCTTTTTACCAAAATTAGTTGCACGTCCTCGATCGAATACCGAAAAACGAGAGGATGAGAGAACGGAATCGCGTTGGGAAAAGAGAGCGTCGTCAGGCCATCACTCATCCAATCAAGAAAATCGCTTCGAATCAATGCAAAAACAAACCACAGCGGTACGTAATCTAGTCTGATTGGAAGCTTAATAAGTGAAAACATCAGCGGTCTTATTCCAAGAGCAGTCGTTCTGTTTTCTACCCTTGTACAGCTGCTTTTATTTTGTTTTAGCTTTTCGGTGCAGAAAAATTAACACAGTTTTCTCGAATTCCTGAGCGAGCTAAAACGCCGAGTAAGTGTATTAGTTAATAACAGAATTGAGGTATTGTTGCTTGATTTAAAGATGTTGTTCTTTTGTTATACTATATGAAGTTTTAAGTTCCAGTTTTTCAGAATAATGAAGAATTATGTATGTAGACACGGATATTTTGGTTGTATTAGGGCTCATTTCACAAAAAAACTTGTTTACTCGGTGTTGTCTATGTTGCCTTGCTTTTTATCCAGGCCAAAGTGTATTATCCACCTTCTATAGATCATTACCCTTAACCACAAACGGGACTATATCATCAGCCAGAACAGAATCAAACAAAGCAAAAAATATTACTCTATTGCCAATTGATTTAATCCCGAGTAATAATAGTCTGCAGCCACATGAAGATAAAGAGCAGAATATTTTGATGCAAACGTCAGAACAACAAGAAGAACGTACGTCTGCTAGAACATCGAAACCAACGATCAATGCCGGTAAACAAATGAATAAGAGTTTTAAATAATTTTTGTTTGAAATGCGCTTGTTTATGTAGATAGAGGGTGTGGGTGAATTCTGAGTCTAGATTTGCAGGTCTCTTGAAAACCTTTTTTGTCTATCAGCTTGCTTGAAAACTTGATTTCATGTTCGTAGATTTGATTTTCCGACAGAATTAGTATTATCGTCTCACAACGATACTAACATCGTTGAAATAAGCTTTATTCTGTCAGAATACAGGCAGAAAAATATTCCCTTATAGTATTCTAAACTGGAACTATCGAAAAACCCAAACTCAATTTGTGCACAAATAGAGATTCGAACTAGGTATGCACGGTATCGGTATCTAGACCGATAATACCGACTTTTGTTACTAGAATCTTTTTGGATTTTTTCATTTGAAAGAGATATTTTAGCGTTCTGGACACCCGGAAAGAATCAGGGACGCAAAAAAAGAGTTTTGTTTGCATTCTAAACCCAAAATTTTTCTTTTTTTCTGTCTGCATATGCACAGAATACACACTAAGCGTTTTTTATGCATTCTGCCTATCCAAGATGCTAAAATATCTCGTTTCAAATGAAAAAAGTCAAAGCATCCCAGTAAAAAAATGTCGATATTTTCGGCATTTGGCAAATCGATACCGGTGCATACCTAATTCGAATACATGAAGTTAGCTTTGCAGTATACTGCAAAATCTAAATCCACTGCTATCTGTGTACTAACACCGTTTTTAATTATTTTCTGATGAAAGGTTTAAGAAAATTTATGAGAAAGTTAGAAAGGGTGAGAGTAAAATTTTTCAGATCGCATGGTTCTTTTGCAGATGTTGTAGAGCATAACGAGGCAAGAATTATATGATGATTTCTTTCCTTCCGTACCCAAGCACAGAAAAAGCATCGAGTATCGCCCAATACATCTTGTTGGTCGATTTACTGGTCGACACATTTAGATGAAGATAAATGTTTCTCTCGATGCAGCCAGATAGCATTGCCCACGAATTGACATTTTCATCGGGAAAAACTCGATGCATTCAAATATATTGGGTAATACACCGGTCGATACAGGTAGCTAACTCGATGCTCTAGCTAAATTATCTAGATAAAAGAGTAAAAAATATCGACCGATCCTCCAGCTAAAGCATCTAGATAATTCGGCTGGAGCAGAGCTCGAAACAGGTCAACACTTTTGAGGCCTGGTCTGCCTGCATCAGGCCTGTAATGTTTAGACCTGCCTGGACCTGTCGGTATATCTCCTGGGCCTTTCCTGCCTGCCATTACTCTCGGCCTAGCCTAGCCCGGTCCGTAGAAGCCTGATAATTTTTTTAATAAAATGTACAAATAATAGTAACATAAGATGAAAAGAAAAGTGACAGATAACTAAACAATATATCTAAGTAAAAAAATTTGGTTTTTGTTCAAGTATTTTCTGATCTGATGTGATTAACAAAATATCCTCAACCGTGTCAGGATTTAGTGAGCCGAAATGCTAAATTTTGAATAAAAATACGTAAATTTCATAGGCCAGACCGCCTGGTGTTTTTAAAGACCTGCTTGAATGTATTTCAGTCTAGGCCTGATCTGCCTCAGGCCGACAATTTGTAGCCTGGCCTGGCCTGGCCTGGTTAGAGTCCTGGGCTGGAGTACTTTTGCTTGGGTAGTTATCTGGTCATTTACCATAGAATCTGCTGGTCATCCGTTAGTGTAGTATAAATGAGGCTTATGACTGAAGAGTAACGTTTTCCTTGGGGTCTCACAGGAAACATTTTTCTCAACATTAGTTTTTGTTGCGAAAGTCAGTTGAATGTATTCTGTCGACCGTTGTAGAGAAAGAACCTGTAATGAATTGTATCTATATCGAACCAATACCTGAGCATACTGAACAAAATGCTATAAAACAGTTATTTCCAAAGTCAACAAAGATTGAAATTTTTTCACCGCAATCCAAAACACCAGGTGACATGAGAACTGGGTGAGTAACAGATGATAAATGCTGAAAGAATAGTAATCTAATTCATATTTCTTTTAGACATGCACTTGTCACATTTGCTGATACCGCTAAAGCAGCAGCTGCTATGGAAGAAGGGACAACATTAACATTGAATAACAGACAATTGAAACTATCCTACTGTACTAAACAAAAGATTACTGAATCTCGTGTATCAGAACATTGTACACAAACGTTATTTAATCAACAAATTTCCAACATTAATAAGGAAGAGGATTTTTTATCCAATGAACAATGTAGCGATAATATACGAGACATTGAAAAACTCAAACATACAGTTTTAATTGGTAATGTTCATGAAAAAGTTCCAAATTTGAATAGAATTATAAGATTGTTTATAAGTTCGACATTTAAGGATATGAGCGATGAAAGAGATAAAATTATGCATGTAATCTATCCAAAACTTGAAAAATATTGTTCCAGTAAGGGTTATATATTGCAAATAGTTGATATGAGATGGGGAATATTTGATTCAGCTGCTAATGAACAATTGACAACAGATATTTGTTTAGATGAAGTTAAATTAGCTAGAGAATTATCAAATGGTCCATTTTTTATTGCTATATTATCTCATCGTTATGGATCAAAATTTCCACCACGATCTATTCCGGAATATGAATTTAATATTTTACTTGAACAATGTGATCAAAATGGTAAAAATTTACTGAATAAATGGTATAAAGTAGATAAAAATAATGTACCACCATTATATATTCTAAAATCAGTTGAAGAAGGTGAACTGAAAACTCAATGGAACAACACAGATTACAAATTAGTTTCTAATCTTTTGTATAATAAGGCACAAGCTGCTAATTTAGATGAAGATACATTAATGAAATATACAAGATCAGTAACAGAATTAGAAATCAAAGAGGGTATATTCAATACAAAAGATTACAATTTCCGATGTTTAGTATTTCTGAGAAAAATAAATGATTTTGATCAATTGAAAAGTGAAACAGTTGATCCCAGTTCTATTCACATTTTTAAGAAATATGTTGATATGGATAGAGATACGAACAATATTGATTTGGCTAGTCAACAAATGATTAATAATTTAAAAGAGAGATTAGCACGAAAATTACAAAAACGAAATGTAAAACATTTATCTGTCGAAATTGATTATAAACCTGATGTAATACAAAATGATATGATGGATGAAAAATTTCGAAATTATTTAGACGAATTTTCAGAATCATTTGAAAAAACAGTAGTTAATTTAGTTGAAGCAAATTTAAATAGAAATCAAATATTATTTTATGTGCTAGAAAACTATGCCGATTTATTTCATCATATTCGATTTTGTCAAGATAAAGTGAAAGGTTTTACGGGACGAAATTTATTCATAAATCAAATTAAATCATTATTAGTCGATGATAATAGTCAATACATTGTTATTCATGGTATTTCAGGAAGTGGAAAAACCAGTTTAATTGCAAAGGTAGCAGAAAAAGTGAAAGACTGGTTTAGTAACATAAATTTTGTACTCGTTCTTCGATTCATTGGAACATCTGAAGATTCGTATAACATACAAAATTTATTATCTTCAATAATAAAACAATTGGCACATCGATTTAATTTAATTATTAATTATGAAGAAATGTCACCAATAGATAAATTATATAATTATTTTAAAATATTTTTGATGGAAGTTAGTAAAGAATGTGGAAATGAACGTATATTTATTCTATTAGATTCATTAGATCAACTATCAGCTGAATATGATGGTAGAAAACTTGATTGGTTTCCAACAAATTTACCAAAAAATATAAATTTAATTATTTCTACTTTGACTGATAACAAGTATCAAGCATTTCCCGCAATAAAAAATTTAGTTAAAACTCAAAATAGTTATATCGAAATTTTAGATTTAACTGAAGAAGAAATACCATCTATTATTAAATATAGACTTGATATGGCTAAAAGAACTCTAACAGATGAACAAATGAGATTTTTACTCAATATTTTTAAAACATGTAGTACTCCACTCTATATAAAACTTATTATGGATCAAGCAATAGAATGGAAACATTCAACGAAAATAGAAGATATTTCTATTAGTTATGAAGTTAAACCAGCTGTACAAGCTTTACTTGAAAAATTAGAAAAATCCTATGGAACAGTATTTGTAAAAAAAGTTTTACAATATATGACATTGAGTCGTCATGGTTTCTATGAAAATTATTTTCAAGATATACTAGCAAAGGATGAAAATGTATTTGAATTTCTTGGAGAACAATTTAAACATGATAAATTATTAAATAGAATGCCACAAATATTTCTTATTCGATTAATTCATGCATTAAGAGAATATTTAAGTGGGCCTATGTATCGTTGGTATCATCGAATGTTTTGGGAAGTTGCACAAGATAAATATTGTCAAGATATTGAAAGTAATCAAAATTGTCATAAAATTATTGTTAAAACATTTCAACATGAAAAATTTAATAAATTAAATCCATTTTGGATGAAAGAATTACCATATCATGCAACATGTTCAAATAATATTAATGATTTAAAAAATAATTTTTTACTTGATCTTAAATTTATGCAAATAAAAATTGAAACAACAGATGTTGATCAACTTATAAATGATTATGAATATGCAGTTACAATTCATAATCAAGATCAAACATTAAAATTAGTACATCAAACACTGCTTATAGCTGCATATAAAATTCGTCTATGTCCAGCAGAACTTCCTGGACAATTATTTGGTCGATTATATGGATATAAAACTGACTCTGATTTAGAACATTTACTTGAACAATGTCTTTCACCTCCTCAAGAATCAATAATTTCAAATAAAAATTTTATGGCCGGTCCAAATAATTTATTAAGTAAAAGTATAATTGCTCATAAAACTGAAATAAAATCTACATTAATTAGTAATGATAATTGTTATATAATTTCTTGTTCATCAGATAATTGTATTAAAGTATTTTATGCAAATAATTTTATGGAAAAAATAACTATTCATAAAAAATATGATTCAACTAGTATGTTAACAATTTCAAAAGATGATAAAATTTTATATGCATGGTGTAAAATAACAAATGAAAAACAAAAAAATGAACCAATTATTGAAGCATATGATTTTAATAAAGGTGATTACTTATTTAAAGTTGATTCAAACATTTTGCAGGATGATCCAACAAAACATCGTGAAATTTTATTTAGTGATTTGAAGAATGAATTATGGTTAGTGACAAAAAATAATTGGTGCCATATTGATTGGCAAACTGGTGTTGTTCAATGTGTCAGCAAAATTCCACAAGAGTTTGCACAAAAGTCCGATAAAATGTTATGTATAGATAAAGCATATGATAGGATTGTGATGGGTCTTGATATTGAATCGATTGTCTTGTCAATAAATGAAAATGGAAATTACAAATTTCATGATTTTAATGATGAAACAGTAATGGGACGTCGATTTTTAATACTACCAAATCTCACATTAGCTATATCAATGAGACGTATTTTCAAATCACTATTTGATGATAAAGATATGGAATGGAATATATTATTATGTAATCTTGAAACATTAGAAGTACAAATAAGAATTCCAATAAGTAAAGCAATTAGAATGTGGAGATGTTCTCTAAATAATAGAATAATTTTTTGTAATGCTTTCAATTATATTTATGTTCTTGATATTGAAAATAGACAAACAAATTTTGTTTTAGAACATAGTTCTCAAATGAATAGTTGTTCTGGTTTAAATGATTCAACTATAATAAGTGCAACTTGGGATAATAAATTGAATGTATGGGATTTAAAAGAGGCTGCACAGATTATTGATAACTCAACTCAGAAAGAGAACAATGTAAATTTATTTGATACAAATAATTCACGAATGATACGATTTTTATATAATGATTTTAATACATTATCACGATATACTTTCGTTTATAATATTTTTGATGAAAATTTTAAAGAACTTTTCATATTATTTGATATATCAACACATCAAATAACAAGAAAATGTGAAATAGAAGATTTTTCACGTAATGATTTACAACCAATGTGTTTTATAAATGATAAAACTGTAATTTTATTGTGTCATTCAGAAAAAATTTATTATTTATTAAATATTGATCAATTTACAATTATAAAACAATTAACTTGTGATGAATCAAGAATATTTAAAAAAATAAATCAAAATCAAATTGTTATGAGTATCGTAAATAGTGGAAACAATGAGTGTTCATTGATTTTATTTGATTGTAATTTACTAAATTTTGAAATAATAATTCCATTCTGGACTGATATTGAATGGTATACATTAAATGAATGTACAATTATATATAAAACAAAATTAAATCAAATTATAAATATATACAAATTTTCGGAAAAAAGTAATAAAAATATAGAATTGGAACTAAAAAATGATCAACAAATTTCAGAAGTAATATCATCATTAAAAGGAAAATATTTAGCAATTATATATAAAGATGATGAAAAGACAAAATCTATAACTGTTTATAAAATTGAAAATAGTGAAAAATATTATGAAAAACTAAAATTAACAAATTTATTACATACAAAATTCATAGGTGATCAATATTTATTATATCAATATAAACAGAGTACAGATCGATTAACTTATTGTTGTAATCTATCAAATAATATGGAACATCTATGGTTTAAAGATGATGATTTACTAGGCAATTTTGATTGTCTTAAACATGAAGAATCAAAATATATTTGGTATCAACGATATCAAGTTAGCCGAATGAATAGAGTTAAAACAGATATTTCTGTATTTCATACCAGTGACATATCAAAACCAGTTGCAAGTTTAGATGTTGATTGTCGTCTTAAAATAAATCAAGTGGCATTATTAGACAATGGAAATGCATTTTTAGTTAAAATACTTGACAAACTGGAATTTGTGGCATTTTCTCTCAAATCGAAAACGATCGATATTCAAAAAAATTTAATTAAATTTGATGATTTCAAATTAAATGATTTAACAACAGTGTTTCCTTTGAAAAAGTCAACACTTTATCATTTATGTCTTCAATTTTAATTTAAAAACTTGCGGCTTTTTTTTTCTGTCTAGTACAAAGTCTTTCCAAATAAAAAATACAATTCACATACAATGAAATACTTAGAAAAGTCAAATCTGTGAAAACGGAGGTTGATCGTTTTGTATCTATCAATTGTGTCCATTGTCAAAATGTATCCCTTTGTCACAGTGGCAGCATAGTCTAAGAGAACCCCAGCTTTAATAAATTCATCAGCATGTGTATTAAATATAATATCAACACCAAAAAGTATTTTGCCTTCATAATGCACTGAACTTAAATCTCTTATATCAGGATAAACGTTTTTCGTTTGTATTTTACGAATTTAAATTTTAAAAAGAACTGATTGTTCGGCATCATTGATATCTATATGGGCTGCTCCGGCAAAACCTCGAGTTATATCAGGGCCATTTGTGGTCAACAGAAAAATGTTTGTAGAAACGAAATGAGCATACCGACCGTTGTTCGGTGTTTCCACTTTATCTGTCGACATCAACTGTCCCCGATAGACTTGCGAGATCTTATTATTACGTTGCTTTTCGTATTCTAGTATAAGTTGGATGTGTAAATCAATGATGAAGCAATGTAATCAGACATCGATGGATTTGGAAGAATATGGCCGGTTTTCGGGTGTTTGAAGGCTAAAAATAGCCTTAGACTTTTTATGTGAGCGATGACCCGGATTGCCAGATATCCCCTTACAAGGGGGACAATCCCAAATTTAAAGATTTGTCCCCCAGCGTGTCCTCCTTTTCAAGGATATTTTCTTTTAGCCGTTTTCAATGGACTTTTCACTTTTGTATTACGCTTCCAGTTTAACAGACTTTTAGCGTTTAGTAATTTTTTTTATGCACGAGGATAATGCACGTTGTCTGCACAGCCATTTCTTCTTTTTTTAACGTACCGCGAAGATGAAGACGATTTTCAATAGCATTTTTTGCATGTTTTAGCCTGCATTTTCTTACTGATTTAAAAGTGAGACATGCATCAACTGGTTGATGTTTATCATCACAATTGTGAGTTTCCTCAGCGTAAGATCGGTTTGCTGTTGGCGACTTTCAGGATGTAGCAAGTATCAGTTTGATTCTGTTTGATGCATAGAGAATTGGATACCAAGCTATACTGCCTCATTCACAGGATGCTAAATTGGCTCTAGCAACGAACTGATATTAGTGTCTAGTATTTACGGATACGCTCCTCTGGAAGTCTAAGCATGAATGTTTTCTTGACATACGGTAAATGTTGCCTTATTGGTAAAACTCATAGGCGAACCTTAAAAGACCTCAACTTTTATTTCGAGATCAAATTTCAGTCACATATCGAACCAAAAGTGAGAAATACGACGCAGGCAAACTTATTCAATCTGAAAGGAAAATTTTTTTCGAACAAACAGAATTACAGATTATCGAAAAATTATATTTAACAGCGTAACAAAAGATAACATGAAGATTATACAGGATGGAGTGAATAGTACAAAGTCCAAATTGCTGTCTACGAGCGTTCCATTGAAAATGACTTTTCTTCCTTTGTAGATAAAGATTATGGCATGGTAAAGATTATACCAGATGTTCGAGAAAGACTAAAAAACTGATAGTACCATGTTCTCGAAGAAAAGTCCAAATAAAACATGATATAATCAACTTTAAAAAACAAAGCTAGAGCTATTTACAAAGCGGAAAATCGACAATGCATGAGTTTCTTGAGATCTGCACATTGTTTTAGGTATTTCTCCCTTCATGCGTATACTTCAAGCAACTCAAGCGCATGCCTCTAGCGTTTTACATGAGTAAGAAATTCATGTGCATGAAGACAAATCTTGAGGCATATGCTTGAGAAAAAAGCTTCACTAGGGTTGGAAGTAAATTTACGTGCATTATATCAGACAAGTGTTTATACTTGTCAAGTACTTGACAAGTAAGTTTACTTGGAAAAGTTCATTAGTACTGTCCTCATTACTTAATCCAA
The DNA here is from genome assembly GCA_905250885.1 of Didymodactylos carnosus. Lineage (NCBI taxonomy): Eukaryota > Metazoa > Rotifera > Eurotatoria > Philodinida > Philodinidae > Didymodactylos > Didymodactylos carnosus. Next base: position 4,198 of record CAJNOQ010000542.1, on the reverse strand, counting down.
GTACTTTCACTGTAAGGTGCTTTGCAGCATTCGCTAAACTTTGATACACTTGAGTTTTGACCTGCAGAGCGGTTATCTTTTTTATCATTCTCAGTGTGAAGATGAAAATTGGGTTTTCACACTTGTAGGATACGCAAAGTACCACACCTTCACCTTTTGAGTCTTGCGATAAGGTTCGTGTGGAAAATAATACATATTCTACTTATATTTAGCAGTGCGCTTTTACGAATCTAGAAAGTCTTTCGTTGACAGAAACTAAACCAGCAGATCTGACTTAGCTTGCAGAGGCAAGCAATATTCAGGACAAATTTAGAGTTTTCCATAGTATTAAAATACGCATTTCTGTCTTTCTGTTTGATTTCAAAGGCAAAATCCGGTCTTGTTTGGAATAGTTGGAAATTAGTTATCGAACCTATTTATTATCGTCGTAATTGTTCAACTGTCCAGTATATGATAGTTGAATATGCTACATCATCCTCATCTCGTCGACGTCGTGAAAAGTGGAGTCATTCATGTTCTCATTCATCACCAGATAGAGATCAAGGAGAACGTGAAAGAAGTAGAGGAAGTGGTTCATCACCAGCAATATCAGCATATCAAAATGGAAGAGGACGATGAGGAACAGGACCTTCACTACCAGCACACGAAGCAAAACGTTTAAAAATAAAAATGAATGCATTAAAAGAAAATAATGAGCAATTACATGATGAATTAGTAAGTGTATTTTAAGATAGATTTAATCATTCTAGGCTAGAGATAAGATGGTGGTCGTAAGAAACCACTATCATTCACACATTTCGTAAGACGTAGAGTCTTTTCTTTTCTTCTAATACATGGCTAACGTTTGACTACGAAATGAGACAAAATGAATAACGTTATTCGCTTTTCTTTCACTACTTTCACATTCATTAAAGAATGAAAGTAGAAGTTTTTATCAAGTCGCCAGCCATAAAGAAAACGTTCAGAAAATGACTTTATCAGAATTGCTGGAGAACCGAAATACTTGAACAAATAAGACGTGTAAGTTGTTTTTAATATTAGAAAAACGCTAATTATTTTATTTCAATATTCTTCTTGCCTCGAAACTCACGCGATTGTAAGTGAAAAAAATGATGTAATCATCTACGCACTTTTGATTTTTGTGCTAATATAGAGGTTTTACATGGCAACAATCACAGTAATTTGGGATAAATTTTCCATTTGTTTCTGTGAACCAGTAATAAATGTGGTAGAGACTGGAGTACAGATTCTCAGTGCATTGATGATTGTTTCTTAATTTCACTTTGCAACTATACAGATGTGAAAGTTCATAAAAGGTTTTTTTAGGAAAAAAAGGGATTTGGTTCCCAGAAACAGCTTCTTATATGATCTAATTCAATCGATCTGATGATTTTATTTCGTATCCTTTGAAAGTGTATGGATACATTTCAGTCAACATGTGAAAGTATGAGTCATAAGAAAGAAAAAAGACTCAACGAAGGTAAATAATGCTATACTCCGTAACAGGCTACTTGAGTTTGTGACTTCTTCCTTACAAGCGTCTTTCACACTTTCACGATTTTTTTAAAAAGATTAAAAGATTAAAGATAGACAGACAGAAAAGAAAACATATACGAATTGCATAAAAATAAAAGTTTCGTTATTCATTCTCCTTTCGTCCAAAAGAAACACTACTATATAGTCTGTCTATGGATAACGTTACAGAAAAGAAAAATCTCATTGATGTTACACAAACACAACGAAAAGTATAACGTTAGTCATTCATCTCGTCTGTATTCTAGACCTCAAATGAGTAGGAATTTTTCTTCATTCTTGACTATTTTGTAAAAAAAAGCGATGAGTAGCAGGTGTTACTACAAGTACCGTGAATCATTCTGATACACTGAATTAACTTAATCCAAGGCTTACGTGACTAGAAGTAAAAAAAACAACTAAACCGTTCTTTCGATTCGTACACGTGTGGTACTGAGCGACAGGGATCCCAGATCTTCTGATTTTGGCAGAAAAATTCTGATTTTTGGAACTTTTTCTGCCTCGTTTCTGCTCTTTTTTGCCCTAAGGTCTACTGATTTTCTACTTCTTTTTATCAGTTTTTTCTTATTTTGGACTTTTATTTTCTTATTTTCGTGTTTTGGATCTGTGATACCTGCTGAGCGACGATACTTTGAGTTTGCACACGACGAGGGATACAGACCGATTTCACTCGGAACGCGCACAGAACCCATCTTGGCATGCGAGGATCTGATTTGAAGAGAAAATCTGTCCGTAGGTTATGAGATCCTTCCACTCGACCACGAAGGGGTCGCTAATATCTAAATTTCATTTATCTTTATACCCATCCACTCGTGTTGCGTGAGCTGCGTTGAATCATGCAATTTTGGACTGTGATTTATGTGAAATCATCGACTGCCTCCTCGTGATCCCTCGGTTTTTAGGCAGCCAGTTTAACCAAGATATTACGAGATCCGTAAAATTCAACCTGTCGAACACGTATACGCACAATTATTCTTTTTTAGAGACCGTCTTATCAGTCTTGATAAACCCACCAGAAAAACTTATGTAGCATCGCTTAAAATTCGATAAAATCACAAGAAGTCTGACTGAGATTGAAAAATTTAAGGTGCAAACAGACAGACAAAACACACAAGTATTTCTACTTAATCGAAAGATTTCAAAAAATCATCACCGTTAGCTTGTTTTCTATTTTAACTAAAGTTAATTATAAACATACAGTGAAGAAACGTGATAATTCAATTGAAAAATTAGAACGTGCTATAGAAGAACGGGTATGTTATTTAATTAGCTGTTTCTCTGCATTATTTCTCTGGGATTTTTTAAATACTTTTGTATTAAAATATCTATTGTAGGAATCTAGTATTAAAAAAATCAGAAAAACCTACAGTTGATGATGCTGTTGATGTACACCCAGCTTCAGGTGATGCCTACTTACGTACTCCCGGACCTGGTACACCAAGATATGGAAGCGAACATGAGTTTTCTTCTAAGTTCAACTACGTTGATAAGCTAAGGAACTTGAAGATAGCACAAGTGGAAATGCTGAGAATATTTTGAGAAATCGGTAAGAATACACATTGTAGTAGTAAAAAGGACCGATTTGAAAGTATAGGCAATCAAAGGAAACAATTCGAGATCACATCTCTGAAACTGCCATGAAAACCGCACTACTGTAACTTAAAAACCTCTTGATTCAATTTATATATAACTTACATACTTGCCCAAAAGTCTAGCTCGTAGTATAGAACCGAGATTGTCTGACACTGTTTGCGAGTTATTGGCTAGAGCTTATTTATCGAAAACAGAAACTCCCGTGAACATACCGTGTGTATATTCTGTTTTTTTTGTCTAAGAGTTGAAAATAAGTGTCTGCTTATGACTAAGTGATGTTTGAGTTCGATGATCAAAGCAGGTAGGACTTTTAACAGTGTCATTTGCGAAAAAGATGGACCTTGTCGGATAACCTTTAGTGTTCATGGTTTTCTCCTTTCTTTCCTTTTGCGCGGTTCACATTAGGAATGCAATGGTAACCATTACTGTTTTAGCGGACAAACGGTTACCACTTTACCGATAGCAGGCAGTTCATAAACAATAATTAATTGACATTTTCTCTATGAATGAAGCATTTTTGGGACTGTAGATTGGAATATGAATTATAGTAGTTTAATTTATTAAAAAATATACGCTGCAGCCGGGTTCCTAGACGCCGCACTGCTTGATAAAAAAATGTTTTTTTGTGTTCTTTTCCATTAAGATCTATTTTTACAGAGTTGTGTATAGCAGATGAAAACTAGAAAATTAAATTTGACACAAAACTGTCGCTAGCCTCAAGTTTGAGAACACTTCCTTCACAGTGATCAATTAAAAAAAACACTTTTTTCGTTATTTTCAATTGCTCACTATCAAGGAAGTGTTTCTCAAACTTGAGCCTAGCGACAGTTTTATGTCAAATTTAATTTCCTAATTTTCATCTCCTACATACAACTCGATATAAGGGAGCATTTCAAAATTCTTGCCGTTCTCTCTGCCGCTCTGCCGTTCTGCCGCTCTGCCGCAGCATAACGGATTATTTTTAATGACATTTCGATATATTATCGGTTTCTTTTGATATATGTATACGTATACATGCAATTTATTTTGGTAGATAAATTTATTGAAATTGTCTTTGCGATTTACGATTAAA
>CAJNOQ010000541.1:0-47392 GCA_905250885.1 Didymodactylos carnosus | reverse complement strand
CGTGTGTAAAAAAAGGAAACGAATAAAATTTACATTTTTTATCTCGAAAAAGATTTTTTTCAGATTAATTGAGATTACCGTGATTAGAAAGGCAAAAGCATCGAAATTCAAAATCTCCTTTTTTTTTCTGAAAATTTTTGTACGAAAGCCGTAATAGTAGCCCCTTCATAATACAAGCCCCCCCCCTAAAAATTTTGAACGCTTGGACAGTTTAGAAGCCCCGGAGGCTTCTACTATGGGGGGGGGTTTAGCTGAACTTCAATTAGGCCAAGGATATTCGACAAGTATAACATTTGACGAAAATAAATTACGATCGCATACCCTTTTGTGTTTAGAACAGAATGAAATAAAACCCTATCCTAAAACAAGTAAAAATTATATTTTTGAAAATTTTTTGTACAAGCTTTAGGATTAAGCGAATGTTTCGCACTAATTTTTACTACAAAATACGGTTAAGCAATGGCGTATATGTTGATATTTGAAAGCAGTTTGGATCAATTTTGACTGAATTATGAGTTCTTTAATTTTCGGTGAAAATACTGAAAACTGGATTATTCTTGGTTGAGTAAAGGTTTTTCCTAGATTTTTTCGAAAAATAAACATTTCCATAAGATTCAGCGTGATCGATAACCTATGTTCCATGTGTTTTGAAGGTTCCCAAACACGAAGTTTAGCCGATAGGTAGGTCCTTCTCTATAGATTTCTTTTCCAGTAGCTCCTCTATCAAATACTGGAAACCGCATGGTTCTAACTCTTTCTGTTAAAAAGTTATTCAAAAAATACTTTTTTCCATTCTATTTTGAAATGGATAGTAGATTACTAAATTTTACGATTTTTCTCTACTCTAACTTCAAACATCACATAATTCATGAATTTATTATATTCCAAGAGAAATTTCGATGTCATATACTCAAATTCCCTGAACGCTATCAGGGAATGTATAGCTTCCCCAGAATAAATGGTTTTTTCATAATCGTTTTTCAGAAGAGAGCAACTGATGTGAGAATGGCGTTATTTTTCGAAGTATGACTTTTAGAAAAAAAGTCATTCAACGAGCAGAAAGTAGCATTGAAAATATCTAAGTATATGCAATTAAATAGACATTTTTAAGGACTATCTATTGGTGAGTCGTATTTTATGAGCTTGATATTTATTGGGATTCTAAACATGAATTCCAAAACTCAGTGAGAAATAGTTGAACTTGATTTCATCGAAGTGTTTGACCTCTAGAAATTTAGAATTTTATTACCGCAAAATATAGTCTATATCAGTTTTGTAGAGAATTAAATTGCGCATCTTTTGAAAACAAATTCAATAATCTATGTTATATCTAGGCTGAAATATTAGAAAACATAAGATATCTCAAACCTTTTGCTATACCTGGTAGAAGTCCAGGTTATGATTGAACAACGGTGTTTCTTTGAGTGTCCAATAAATTTTATGTTTATAAATTACTGAAACAATATTTTTTCAAGATCCTGGTTAAAGTAATCATTGTGTTGCATATCAAGTTTATAATGAACTGATTTTTTTTATCAACTTTCGGCATTTGTCTCTCTCTCTCTTTTTTTAGAAAATTTCGTCTTTCTGGTGCTCGTCTGTTAGTATTTTATCAATTCTAGTTGTAAGAACATATATCAATACAATCAGGCATTAAAGTAGTTGATAGAATTCGAATTGCACTCAAAGAAAAACTATTAGAAATGGCAGCGTTAAATCTACCAATACCCTTTTATTTTTTAACTATTTACTCACACGTCTTCATTCTCGTTTTCCTATGCAAACATAAAAATTAATTGATAAAACTAGGAAAGATAAACGAGAAGACAAAGTAGTGATTTCTATGTGTCAACATTTCATGTAAAAATGAATGTTGTGATGTTAACTAACAAAACAAAAATAAACATTTTCTTAAAACGGTTCTAACAATCACAACGGCAATTATAGGTGAACAGATATTTTATATAATTAAATTACAGAAATTCGAATAGACAGAAGATATATTTCATAATTAAGTATCCATCATTCTCTATTTTGAACTATTTAGTCACATATTTTTAATATTCAATCTTGTTGTTGTGCAAATATTTAATCACGTTCTCTGTGAAATATAATAAATTAGGTGCAAGTAAAAAAATATTGAGCGCACGTACAAGAAAACGATGAGAAAATAGATAGAAGAACTGGCCATTGTCTGGAAAACATGTTGTGAGTATCAATTGTCGGCAAGAAAATGAATTCGGGAAAAGTATATACGTCGTTTTTCAACACAAAATTTTTATGATCGTCAAAATCGCCTTTTTACGTTAAAAATCGAAAAATATTTGAATTAAAACGTGATTTCTCCAATGTTTCAAATATCCATAAGATTTGTATTTTCAATAATTGATCTATAGAATAGTGAGTTCAACATTTATTACTCAGTTGTTAAACATTCTGTTACCTCTTCTAGATATATACGCTCTTCAGTATTTGAATAGTAGAAATCTTACTTCGATATTTTGACTCATAACTTATTCCCAAGGTTCATTCAAATCGAGCATGATGAGATTTTAGTGTTTGTTATTTTCCACCTCCTTTTTAGATGATACGGACTTCCTTTTCTGCTGATTCTGTTCTCTATAAAAAATGAAGGCATGCACCAATTAAAAAACTGGTGTTAGGGCTTCCACGAAAATTATTATAAGGGGCGTATAAAGAATCACTCAGAGTTGCGCAACCTCTCATTTTGTAGAGAAATGTTGCTCTTGCGTATTCGACTGTGAAAAAAATTTGAAATAAATTCTAGCAAAAATGTGAACATGCTAAAATACACTAAAGTTAGCAAAAAGCCCTGTTCGAACAGATTTTTTTTCTGAATTTATTAAAGCTCATATTTGTATTATAGATAACATTGAAATTTTTCGGCTCATATGGGATTGTAGTCCAGACATTTCTCTACAAAAAGGTTGCGCAACTCTGAGTATAATCCTTTATAGGCCACTTAGAACAATTTTTTGTGGATACCAGTTTATAACTGGTGCATACCGGTAAAAAATGTTAAATGTTGCTAAATTCAAAAAGAAAACTAGATGCTAAATGCGACGACAACAGTCCAAGACGGCAAATCATGATTGAACCGATGATTGAATGAACGACAGTTTAGCGACCGTACATTTGAGCATGTCTTATACATTCCTTGCTTTGACAATTTTGAACTTCTTTGTACCTATTTCCTGCTTCCAGTTATTCAAAATGATTTTGTATATCGATAAGTTTTTCTTTGTTAAGAAAAGCTTTTGAAAGATTTATGAGGTACACCATCTGCATATGATATTTTTGATCAAAAAAATTGTCCGAAGCCTTCTGTGGAAACCACAAGTCTTCATCTTTTTCTGTTGAAAAGTTATAAAAAGGGTTTCAGAGTGCACTGTATGTTGACTCCGATACTCGTCATTTTGAAACTTTTGAAAAATTCTATCATTCAGGTATAATAAAAGAATTTTTGTATCGAGAGGTATTGCGTAAGAAAGTTTCTTCATCGTAAACTTTGAAAGAAATTATTGTTTTCCATTCTGCATGCATGAGACATCTAGCAAAAGACGCGGGAAACTCGGACAAATGGACTCGGGTTTCTTTTTGTTCGATGAAAGACGATTACTATATTACTAAGTTATTACTAAGTTTGAATGAAATGTTTTTTTTACCGTGCTAAGAAAGAAAAGGTTTAATTTTTATTTTTCAGTGCTTTTAAAAAATATAATTTTACGATGAATGATATGACATGGTGCATAACAACAAAAAACACACTGAAAAGTGGAGTGAAATCTTGTCCGATGGTTTTCAATGACCATAAAAGAAATCCAAAGCTTTATAGGAAGATATTTTATGTAAACTTGCCGTCTTAGACTCGTTCCAATCCCTTTCAGACTAGGCTCCAAACGACTAAAAACTTTACCATATCTTACGTTTTCCCTATTAATTATTCTGAAAAAAATATTTTTCTTAATTTGGTTGAACACCGAGTTGCCTGACTTTGAATGGTCTCTTTTCATTTTCCATCTAAAAACTTTTGGTTTTCGGCTGGAGATGTCAAACTATCATTATGTTCTCAAGTAACTCTTTTTAAAACTTCACGTATTTTAGCTGAAATTTTGTATTTTTTCTCTAAAATTTTGTGGGTTTTCTAGTAAAACCGACCGATTTTCGGATAAATTAGAAAAAAACAGAGCCCGTATCCGACAACTTCGTATCCGTACCGAAACTTCGTGTTGGACCGTGTAGGGGTCAGATTGCACATCTCTAGTTCCAACAATAGTTTTTGAAATAGAAACCGTCTGCTGATATAACGTTGACGACATGAACTGAAGATAACAATGAACTTTAGGGAATCCCCCATTTAGATTTTCTTTAAGATTTCCCAGTTTGTAGAGGACACTTTAAAGTATATTGTCTAAGAAAAAAATTTATTACTTAAAATCATGTTATTAAAGTTTTTAGTACAGGGCTACTATTACAAAATTTCCGGGCCGTTCCTCTTTCATCATAAAAATTTGGTCCTCATCTGGATCGATAGAGAAATGTGCGGAGAATATTTACTACGGGAAAAGAAGAAAAGACTTTTTCTATTTTCTTTCTGTTAATAACTAATTAGTACTAATTAATGTTAATTTAGTCTTCTCTACTAGCTTAAAGTCCCATGTAAAAATAACGGCGTAACAAAAATGTTCAAACAATACCTCACCTGATAGAGAATTTCTTAAGTTACAGTTTGATATATATAATATAGAGAAAACAGTGTCCTAGGGTACCTTGACAATAGAAATGTTTCTGCAAGCCACAATTCTGCTCGTAATTCTCAATTTTGTTCATCAGAACTCAACTCATATGCAATAAAAATAGCAAATTCAGCATCAGGATCAATAACTGGGTCGACCAATGTGTATTTCGAAAATTTTCTTTGATTTTCATTTTTTGATGAAAACCTTACTAATTTTTCAACGTAAAAAATCGGCAAAAACTAAAGTCGAAAGGATAAGACGAAGATATACGTTGGTCGACTCATTTATTGATCCTGATTTCGAATATGATATTTTTATTGTATAAAAGTTGAATTCTAATGAAGAAAATTGAGAATCATGAGCAGAATTGTGGCTTTGCAGAAACATTTCTATTGAATCTTTTCGTTACGCCGTTATTTTTTATATGGGACTTTAAGCTAGTAGAGAAGACTAAATTAACATTAATTAGTACTAATTAGTTATTAACAGAAAGAAAATAGAAAAAGTCTTTTCTTCTTTTCCCGTAGTAAATATTCTCCGCACATTTCTCTATCGATCTAGATGAGAACCAAATTTTTATGATGAAAGAGAAACGGTCCAGAAATTTTGTAATAGTAGCCCTGTACTAAAAACTTTAACAACATGTTTTTTAGTAAGTAATTTTTTTCTTAGCCAAATAATGTGAGCAAGCCGAAAAACTCCAGAACATATAATTCAAAGTATCCTCTACAAACTGGGAAATCTTAAAGAAAATCTAAATGGGAGGACGCACCTTAAATGAACGCTAAAAATAACTGGAAAAAATCGGTTTTCACCGATGGATCGACTCCCAACTAGACAAAGAGGTTAAATCACCCAGAGCATATCCCGATTAGAACGTTGATCAAAGTGTCGCTGGAGACATATGTGAAATCTTTCCACTACGAAAGATGATAGTGAATCTGTTCATGTTACAAAATCACCCATCGAGAAACAATACTCTACTAACCGCCATATGATGGCAAAGAAAGATTTTGACATTGTATTATTACAAAAACCAACGGTGAGAGTTTATCATTAAAGAATCTTTAGTCTTTAGAGCTTGTGCTGTTGTACTCAATAGCAAAGGTAATAAAATTAGAATTTTGAAATAGAAAAAAAACCACTAATGAACGACTGAGATTTTTAATCGATGGAATTTCCTCTTAGTCAGCAACATTTAATGGATTCTCCAAGCACTAGGATAGTCTGTCTGAGAGGTGATTTTGTCTTGTAGTTTGTCAAGCTAACCCTTCTTGTTGCTTTTTCGAACATTAGAAAGGAGAACAACAAAAGGCACAACACAATCTTATAAAATGTCAAAGATGGGCCTTACAAGGCCATTTACGTTCATTCTTCCATTTTGGTATTCTTTACTCTACTGATGTGCATGCACGGGGCAAAACAAAAAAAGAAACTATTCATTTTTTTTATAATTCTAGACAGAGTTAGTTTTCGCTAAAATTTGAGCAAATCATTGCCTTTAGTACAGTACAATATAACGTTAGAATCATCTCGGATCATGCAATAAGCTAACACTTCTAGATAAATATCTAAACTAAATACTGTTTTATTATCTTTGAATGTAGGTAGCATTTCCCATCTATTTTGTCCTTTACAAGAACATGAATTAATAGTTTAACATTTTATAATTTTTGAATCAAGTCTTACTTATATGGAAAACGAGAGTTGAAAGTTGCGTTGAAGAAAAAGCTAGAAACTAATAGCATCGTTTATGACTGGTATTACTGAAACCAATTCATATAAATAAAGCCGGTGGTAACAGACGGAACTTGGTCACGATACCGAACGAAATCAAGCACCCGAGGGAACGCTAGATTTATGTGAGCTCTTCTTTTAGATTATTTTTAATTCCTCTCTTGTACGCGCTTTCCTGTTTAGGTTTTTTTCGTACGTTTATTTAAATAAATTAGTTTCGATTTTGTTGACTTCAATCCACGACTTACACGTCTATCGATTTTATTCTAATAAGTCTGGAAACAATATTGAACAACTTGAGTGTTTTTTTATAGGCTTAGTACTCAATGTAAAAAACGTTTAAAACTGGTCCTCAAACCCACTGGTATTTACCGTAAAGCTTTTATTTTCCTTCTTTGCTATTATGATTATCTTATGTTTGTTTTTTGTTACTCTGTTTGATCGTATTCCAAAGACTCGCTCATAAGTAAGTTTATGGTTGTATTTTACGTGAATGTTTTTGATTTATGTTGATTTTCTATGTAGTTGTACAACATATTTCATGCGAAGTCACAGTGTTCTGAACCTTTTTTTATACATCCACCGCATTCCCATGCAGACGAGAAAAGTTGTTCGAGGAGTGCAGGGAGTACTCTACAAGGGGTCAGTCCTTACCAAGGGCTGGATCCCTCCAAAAATAAGACTTCGAACCTTCTATACAGGCGTTCGAGGCGTTATCGGTTTCACATCCTTGGGCGATGAGGAATCGGAAGTTGCTTGGATCCCGAACATTTCTGTTCAACTGTGGGTAACAGTAACACATGAAGACACCTACAGACAGCACATATTCACAGATAGACACTGATGGCTACACAGAGAGTATGGAGACACACACGAACAACCAAAAATAACAAGTTTGTGTGTGTAGCCGTCAGTGGCTATCTGCGGATGTCTGTGTGCTGTCTGTAGGTGTTTGTAAGTTTTATGTTTTACTATTACCCGTTTAACTGTTCGAAATTTTCTCATGGGCTTGAACCCGATAACCCCTCGAACGCTTATATCGACAGTCTGAAATATCATTTCGAGGGATCGAGTCCTCGGCGAGCGCCTAGCGAAGACGTATTTTTGGAGTACTCGAAATACCCCCCAAACAAGTAAGTAGTTGGATTATATATCGAAATAAACAGAAACGGAAATATTTACAAAATGTCCTCATTATAATAGTGTACAACGGAGAGAGTAGTAATCTTTTTAATAATCTCTGACAATGCATTTCGTAATAACAACATTATTAATACCTAGCTGAGTTAACTTACATTATGAAAACTATTACTCCCATCTGATTGAGTATCCTAAAATGAATCGAAAGAGTCAGCCAGTTATCGTCTATAGATAAATTTTGACACTGGAATGAAAAATTGTTTTTTTAGTTTTTATTTGCGAAAAAGAACTTTTAATGTTGTCTTCCTGTTTGTTTGATCACGTATTTTTATGTTTTGTCAGCACTCTTTTTTTCTCACTGTGCGATTACAATCGTTGCATCATGTGTACATGATTAACTGTTTTATTACCATAGTTCTATGCAATTTAAAACGAAATTAATAGTTTTTTTTTCTAGACGATCATTGGGCTGAGATATGGCAAACGTCTCCGCCTTACTAACTTCCGTCTTTTTAACTTATACAACGGTAAAATTAATTTCTGTACCAAATACCAAAGTAGCATTAGTCCATCGACTCATTCAACTACTCGTTTTTACTTACACAATTGCGTAAGTCAGCATAATTGTTGTGATCTTTTATTCACATTCTTTTTCTACTTCTAGTTATATTCTGTATTGGAAGAGAGGCTATCAACAAATACAAAGGCCAATTGGAATTTCCATTACAAAATTAAAATACAATATTACTGGACAAGAGGGTAGATGCATCTCGTAGTTCCAAGTTTTTTTCTGTTCCTGTGACACCTGTGTCGATTATGAGAATGACTACTACTACTACTACCGAAAATTCTGAATAAGTGATTTTAAATTGAAGAAGTTCAATAAAGTTTGTAAGTATTTATTTAGGTATGGACACTGATATATGGGATGCCACTCTACACTCTTTTCCACCAACGGTAAGGTACCGAAAAACGAAATATTTCCTTGACATTTCACTGGAAAATATTTTAGGAGAATAATGCTTTTTTCATTGTAACTCGTGAAATGTTTGCTCCATATGATATTAATTACACAAATAACAATACAGAAATGTAAGTTTTTGAGAGGTGTTGAACCCATTTCGATCAATGAATAGTTATTTCATTCTATGTAGCGAAAACCATATTAATGCGAGTAACCTAGCTCGTTTGACAGTTTTTATTAAATCGACTGTAGCATTCAATGAATTCGGCAAAATTTTGTGAGTAATCAAGTTCATTGAAGAATATATATTATAATTCTTTCTCTGAAATATTTTAGGAGAAATATTCGATCAGACACAAATTTTAGCTGTGTATATAACTCAAGAAGTAATCGATATTGTCCCATTTTTCGCATTAGCACAATCATTGATGAATGTCAAATTAGTCAGCAGAAGCACGATTCATTGTTGGAAGAGGCAAGTATAATATTACATGAAGATGATACGAAGCTTCATGTTGAAAAAATCGTTGACAGTTTCCATTTGCTCAAGTAGTTTTGCAGAAAATTAGGGTTTAATTGGATGTATTCGCAATTTAGAATCTTTTTCTGTCATGTCCGTCACGCACCGAATATTCCTTCTCACAGCCGTAAATATTACTCAAATTTTCTTATTTCTTTTTTCAGAGACAGAGGATCATGAACTGCACAAAATGGCGATGGAATCATCCTTCTACCTCCTATAGTTTCTATAAAAATTGAGAATTACTATGTCAAAAATGTCATGCCGTTACGTTTGGACAAGCCGCCTGACTGATAAATTTTTTTCCTTAGTGTTACAAAACTTGAACTAAAAATCCCAAATAAATTTAAGAAAAAAGTTGAAGTTCTTCATCTTTGACTATCCTACCACTACTTTTTCTGGATGATTGACTTGAAGAACGTCAGTTTTTAAATTTTCGTGTAAAATTTTCAAAACTTGATACTGTTGAGTGACGCTTTTCTTCATCCTTATTCTCGTTTAGATATAAGATGTAAGAGTTCTTCTTATTTCAACTCGAAACTGACGTAATATACCGCCAACATCGTAGTAGGAAGGATAGATCAAAGTACGCAAAATGTCTCTAAACGTTTTTCTACTACTTTACAGAAAGACATAGAAATTAAGTATATTAATGTCATATCAATGCGAAGCAAAAACTAAAGTTCATGAAGAGTTGTGAAAAAGTGCTTTTTCGTATTCAGCACACTCGATAATCCACAGGATTTTCTGTTTTTCGCGAGACAGATTGCCAAAAGTTTAGGAAAGTTTCCCAAATAAAATGACGAAAAAGAATTTCTGCGAGGAAATAATATTAGTTTCAAAATTTTTCTTAAATACTTAACAATACGTCTCCCTAAAAATAGAAAATCTTCTGGATTATCGAGTGTGCTGAATACGAAAAAGCACTTTTCCCCAACTCTACAAGAACTTTACTTTTCTATCCGCGATATGCCGATTAAAAGTGGGAATTATGTGACTTTTTGTCTAATCTATTACAAATCTGATGTTATAACCCTAACTTAATCTATAGATTAGCGCCTGTTAGAGAAGATAGACAAAGCGTATTCGTGTCAAAATATCCTTGAATAGATGATAAAATTAGCTGAAAATAATCGTAAGAATTGGATTTTGTCGAAATTAGAAATTCTTGACAAAAAAAAGTCTTGCGAAATCAGAACAAAATTTTACATCTGTGGTTTACATACTTTTCAGAAAATTATATTGTAACGAATTGAATTCTAGAACAATTAGTATGGTTAGTTCCTACAGAAATCTTTGCTGGTTTCCGTTTTAGGGTGGACTTATCGAAATTGGACAAGTTTGGAATTGTAATTTTGATTTTAACGAACAAAATTGTTTTCCAACATACGAATTTCGCCTGTTAGACAGCGCACCAAAGCAACTATCTCCAGGAATCAATTTTCGGTTAGTTTTTGTCTTAAAACAAAATGCTATATTGGTTTTATTTTTCTATGTTAGCTATGTGAAGGAAACATATAACTCAAATGGAACATATCGTCAGTCTGTAAAAGTGTATGGAATTAGGTTCGTTATCACAACTAGCGGTCAAAGCGGAAAATTCGACATACTGAATACATTTATGGCTACAGGTAGAAGTTATACTGAGTCACACCGGAATACTGTATGGTTGTTATTATAGGATCTGGTATCAGTTTTATGGCATTAGGCTGTATCTCGTGTGATTTCATCTTTAAATATTTGCACACTAAAAGCGAAAATTATCGAAAATTCACAACATCAGTGGCTGAGTTATCAATGAATATAATCGAAAAACCATTCAAGTCTCCTTCAACAAACCACTTCTGATAGTTTCATCTTTTAAATTACATTGACAAACAACGTGTAAAAACAGTCGTTGATCATGACAGGGATACAAGTTGACAATAGTTATTATTAGATGATGTGTGTAGAATTTATTTCACTGGTAGTTATAACCAAACGTAAAGCTAAATTTTAGAAAGACATCTTTTTATAACTTTCTTCTTAACTGTTCAGATAAAGAAGTAAAAAGTTTTAGAAGATGAGAAATGTAAAGATCTCATCGTAGTTCTGCAGTTTTTGACTGGAGTTTTATACAAAATAAAACATAATAACCGACGATTTGTAATACGAATAGCCAGTCTAGTATATTTAGTCACATTCGTTTTAGAGTAGTCTACAGTAGATTTGAGGGAATTTTAATGTTACTACTAAAGACTTGTGCTCTCAAACTGACTCCACTTAAAACTACAAAATGTATGGATAGTTTCGTCGTTGCAGTTATAGAATCATCCTTTGTTATAGTGTTACTCCATGATCAATAAGCCTGTTACACCATCAACAATCTTTGCTTCATGAAAATTAGTCTTGTAGAAGTAGAGTGTATAGTCCTGCTATTTGAAAGTAAAGATCTGATGAATATGGACTATAGTGAACGTTAGATATTCAAAGAATTTGGAATAACAATTTAATGCACTGAGGCAATCAAAACTTCGGAGTAAACTGTAGCTAATCTAATATAACTAGCATATACGGGAAGCACTTTTATCAGCAAGTCGAGCCCGTTCACATAAGAATTATATTAAACATTGGCAGTAAGTCAGTGATCGAGATTTATCTGATACAAAGCGACGAATAATACATCGATGGGATCTGTTCGTTCAAATAGTTGAAGAGCGTTCTTATAGCAAAAATGATCGATTTCTTTTTGATTCTATCTATACTTACTAGATTGCATTAGACCTGTGCGCTGCATGACACACAGGAAAGACTTTCAGTAAACGGAATTTTTGAATAATCCGAGAATGAAAAGAGTTAGACAGTTTGCGCGTTCGTCATTTAAGAGAAGAGAGTAGGGAACATCCTTTTGTAAGAGCTATTAATCCAGAAATATTTCTTTGAAGTACGTTTTCAGGTAGATCTGTGAAAAACCAGGCCATAGTTTCAAAACTTCAGGTACGAATATTTAAATTTTTTTCCATGGATAGGTAATCCAGAGTGTCCTCTTCAAAATGGGAGTCAAGTGAGGCCTTGATTTTCAGTGTCCGAGCGTGGTATTGGATTTCCCTGGAGTCGCAGAACTGGTATCTGGTGACTTAGTGTCCTCTTAAATCGCATAGAACATAGGTGATCAATCACGCTGAATCTGGTGACAATGTTTGGTTTTGAAAAAGGATTCACAAACCTAATTGAAACCGAGTTTAAATAAAAAATAACGTATAAATAAAATTACGGTTTCCAAGTTGTTCTCATCTATTATTAAAAAATTCATAACTCACTCAAAAGACATCATCAAAGTGAGCTGGATGATGGATCTCCAGGATGTACACTATTCAGGGTGCTATTCTCAAGAAATCTACAAGAAAAATTACAAATTCCAATGGCTTAACGAAAGGGTTTCTAGAAAACCTTTGGAAAAAAAACATGATTTTTGTGTATAATCAATAATCCATTGATGTTGGAGTGGTAATGTTTTAATACCAATATTAATCGTTTTTTGAAAATTTTCTTTCGCATCTATATAGTGCTCTGTTTTGAACTTTATAATAGCAATATTGTCATAAACAGCTGATATGTTTTGTGAAGAACGATTTATTCTTTCAAATATTTCTTGAGATCTTGAATAATCACCCGTACGATAATAAATTAGACCTCGATTATTACAAATTTTTCTATTAATTGATAAATGATTAACTGTTAATGATTTTCGTTATGAAATCAAATATCTCTTTGGAAAATGTCGATGCTGATGAGGTATTACACAGTAAAATTGAAAATGCCCTTTTTGACGATTCAAATAGTGTTGCATATACCTCGAACCATTTATCGGCGTAAAAAGTTTTGTTGCAAGTGGTAAATTTGCTGAAAAAATGCATGACTACAAAATAGGCTGTATTTTTTGCTACCTCTATGGAAAAACAATGTTTTCCTCAGATTTTACCATTTTCAAATTTGCAACCGCATATATTCGCAATTTCGGACCTTTTAGCTACCGATTCATAAAAAAGTTTTTTTTTGGAGACTTTAGCGTCAGAAAACAAATTTTTCTTTCTACTCTGAGTGCTTTCCGAAGAAGTATGCTCGGTATAATGAGTTTCCAAATGTTTCCGAAGCTCCAAACTGATTGAAACGTTCACAGAATATTCTTCTTCTCATAATACATCTGTACAATTAGCATAAATGATCCTGGACTGACTTATACGTTTTCCAGAAAACCTTGTCCAAATAAAATTCATTTTTCTCACTCCAGAAGCACTTTCATCAAAAACTAATGGTATATTTAGAATTAGCGCATTGAACTGCACCGAACGATATGTCAGTTCTTGTTGTTTTCTGCGCAAAAAATCGTTCGATTTAATGAGATGACAGATTTGCAGCATTCCCGTAGCAATTTTGGCTAGGTACATGGACTGTGGACATTTTATCAGGTTTTTCTCTGGAAAATCTGACTAAAAGTGTTTGTAAATCACACTAATGGAACGAGAGCATACGAAACCTAAAACAATAGTATTTAGAGGCTTTCGTATCGCTTTTATGGCACATGTCTACGTGCCTAGGTTAGAGGTCTGGGGGAGGGAGGGACTTTTTACGGGACCGGGACCAAACTTCATGGAACGAGGACCTAGAGAACCGCGGGACCGTTCCAGTCCTACGGGATGGCCTTGGTTCTGTAGGACTCTTAATGCGATCCGCACCTAGTCTTTCTGAAAATAGTTGTATGGAGCATAAAAATTTCTTAGTTTCTGTGCTTGTTTGTATGTAGGCACCAGTTCTGCGCGAAAGAACTCATAGAAAATTCTAAAAGTCTTCAATACCACTCACGCATGCTGTTCCATGATCCACTTTACAAAGCGCTGAGTTTCAAACTATCA
This sequence comes from Didymodactylos carnosus, assembly GCA_905250885.1. Classification (NCBI taxonomy): domain Eukaryota; kingdom Metazoa; phylum Rotifera; class Eurotatoria; order Philodinida; family Philodinidae; genus Didymodactylos; species Didymodactylos carnosus. Next base: position 33,379 of record CAJNOQ010000541.1, on the reverse strand, counting down.
GCGCTACTTTGAAAAAATATTTATGGGATCGGGACCGGAACCAAAGTTTTTTTTCTTCACGGGACGGGAACGGACAGGGACCGAGATCAAACTTCATGGGACCAGGCCCAGCAGAATTTGGTCCCGCAGGCCAAACCTACCCAAGCTCTAGCCTAAGCAAAACTGCCCACTGGGTACTGATAGTTTGATGCAAGTGGTCTACAATAGCTTCACGGTATTATACATGATAATGGTTTATAGAAAAAAACCTTCATTTTTTGAGTCACAAAACTTGACGTTCTGTCACTAACCTGAAGGATGAATAGATTGACGAAAGACATCCGATCCTTGCATGACTATCAACTACTGTCGGTTTACAAAAAAGATCTACTAGACCATTTTTGATTGACGATAGCTGGAAAGTATATTTTTGATTCTTCAGTTTTCCATATGCTTTGTGCAATTAGACAATTAAAAACAAAAACAAATTTTGCCCCCAGTTGCCTTCTCATTTTCCGATCATTTTTCTAAAGGACTTTCTGTTAACGAGTTAAAATATACAGGTGATACTTCAGTCTAATTGATGACGTTTTAGTGAAAGTTCTTGACATCATAACGCTTGAAACAAATCGATGTACGTCGCCGAGTGAAGGCTGGTTTTCATATTTCAGCATGTTTGCAAGCATAAGTCATTCAAAATGAGAACTTTAAATAGTGTACTACTTTGCTTACATTAAAAATGAATAGTATATCACAAATACAAGCACGAGTAGAGAGAAAGAATCTGCAGTGAGCCATATTCTAATGTACTATTAGTAAACAGTAAATTAAGTGGTCTCATTACTCACATAACTGTTGGCTAAAGCGATTTTCGTGTAATGATAATGAAATTATAAGTAAGTGAAGAAGCTAAGCAAATAGAACGATAGAATTTAATAGAATTTAATTATATTCTCTCAACTAATTAATCAATTATTATAAAAAATTCTTTTCGTTTATTTAACATTTTTATTTGAATTCTATTTATGAGTATCATGTTCTATTTTATGTTTGTTGCTGTATGAATTAGCAGTGACTGAATAGTTCGTTTGTCATGGAGGAAAAAGAACGATGTGTGGATTTCATGAGAGCTGATTAACCGTCATAATACAGAAGAATTCTTTTATATAAAAATAGCACTAAAAATGGTTTCATCATAATTATCCATAATTAGAGAAAGAACGAGACAAACAGATAAAATATTATCTTTCTCTTGTTTGGGTATAGAAAAAAAAACCGAGTGTTGCGTTTCAATTGAAAAACGTACTCAAATTGTATTATTATAAGTAAGAAATAAGAAAAAACCAAAAGGAATAATCAAGGCGGAAAAATATATAAATAAAGTATAAATGAATGTAACAAAAAATATTCGCAGGAAGTTTAAAAATAAGTGATGTTGATGAATAATAACTCACGAAATGTTGTTATCGCTTTGATTTACTTAGTCTAAAGTAGGACGATAATCATAGAGAATACTGCTTATTTTTAAACACAGTCGACTTTTATGACGCAAAGCATAAGGTATAACATGGGCATTCAGAGTAAACAAGGAAAAAAAAAGATAGTACTCTTTATAATGTAGAAGCAGTATGTGTTATTGATCTGCTCACCTACTTCAGTGACAATTTTAGCGAGAATATTGCTGCCTTAGATGATTTTACGTTTAGATATTACGCAAACAATCCATCGCCGTGGCCTGCATCTTCGTCTTGCTATGTGACCCTGACATTTTCTCTCTCACTGTAAACCCTTATTGTCAAGGATAATCATCTCGGTTTAGAACTTTTTTATAAAAAAATAACTATTTCTGCAAGACACGGTACAGTTTTTCGTGAAAAGTCGAATATCCCATTTATTTTGAGTGGAAGTATCACGAAATTAGTGGAATTTCTTTGTGAACTAGCTGACGAGAGAAATCGTGTGTCTCTATTAGGCAAGGGATACGCTGCTTTACCCTAACAGATATTGATGGTATCGGTCGATACCATCGATCTTATATTCTTAGAAGCATATTTTAGCAAATTTTCAGCCAGTTTCAGTGGTGAAAGAGCATGTCAGAAGCGTAGTGCACTGCTCATCTACAGTTAAGTATCGCAATAGTCAATGAAAACTTAAATTTTGACTTTCAACAAATAGTGTCCTATATTCATGTTGGAATGCATTGCATATTTAAATATTTATATAATACTCAAAATAAAGCTTTTTCGTTAGACCACGTTACTTTAGAAGTATTAGAGAATGAAAACAGATGTTTTTTTATCAACGTGTAAGATGAACTGTATCATGTTAAAAAGTAGTTCAAATGTCAAAGATGATTTTCCATTTAATGAATGCAGATTTTTCATCAAATGTTTGTATAGGCTCCTAGTGTGTTCGTAGCAGTGTTTCTGACATTTTTAAAACACATACTTTCGATGTGTCTATTCACTTCTCTTAAGAGGGTGGGGGGTTTAACTACCCCCAAACCTGGCCTCAAATTATGCCCGTTTGTAGAGTACGTTCAGTACTATGTATCTTCAAGTAATTTCGGCGAGCCTATGAAGATTGACGAAATTATGAATTTTTTAACGTTGGCCTTTGGTCAAAATTTGCGGTCTACGGCAGGTTTTCGATATCTCAAAAGTCATTCAGGATAATGACAAAAATTTGGTTTAAGTATGTTTAGATGTACAATTATTCATAGTTATTATATATGTAAAAAAGAAAGAAAAAATTTCTACCTAATAGACTTTTTATAAATTTTTTCTCTAAAACTGATGCCAGTTCAATGTAATCTGGTCGTTTGAATTCTTTTTTTCTTCAACTCCTTTTACTCAAATATAGCGAATAATATATGATTCTTATCATCTACTCAAGCACTACAAAATCCTGTATTTTGTTTTTTAATTTGTCATGAATGTGGGGTTTCTTTGAGATTTTTCATACATGGGCTTTTATATGAATTAAAAGCCCATATATTATTGAAAGAGAATGCCGGTGGCTATTTCTTTAATCACTTTAAACAATGCACTTTGAAGGCTTGCGGTTTTCAGCATTGTATAGAGGAGATCGTCAGCTACTAGTTGACATAAAAATACCTCAGAAAATACCACCTGCACATGGTGTACCTTATTAGTCTTTGAAATAATAGGTCGGGATTCTAAGATCTACCAGAGTGCCCCGTGTATTTCTCATGTAGATATGATATTCTAAAATGTCCTCTACAAAATGGGAATTAAAATTCCCATTTTGTAGAGACATTTTAGAATGGACGCTTAAAAGCGATGTCTTAATCATTCGTGATTTAGGAGCGGCATCGGTTTTCTCGAAGCTTCTAGGATCGATATTTCCTTAAATGTGATCATCTCGAAAATGAATGAAAACATGGGTTATCTATCACGTTGTTTTGTTTTTCGAAAAAAATTTAAAAACCAACTAAAAACCTATATCAGGCGAAGTCCTCTTTCATGGAAAGTCGATTTTTTCATTACTTCGTACACGAACTTATGCACGCATTTCAAAAACAACGAAGCACTTTGAAGAAAAATTTCCCTGACACAGTTGTTCAGGATAATTCACTTCGTATCCTAAGCAGAGTACTTTTTTCATTTTAGTGGGCAATTTTCAAACTAAATTATAAATAAACACTTTTGTGCTTTAAATTAACTTAATTTATGCAAATAGCATTTATATCAAAATTTTCCCACTAAAATGAAAAAAGTGCTCCGCTTAGGGTATGAAGAAAATCAGCCTGAACAACTTTGTTAGCGAAAATTTTTCTTTAAAATGCTTCGTTGTTTTTGAAACGCGTGTATAAATTTCAAAAAATTACTTGAATTAAAGGTGGAAAATACCACCTGTTAATTTTCTCGGACACGGCTGGTTTAATTTCCATTATAACTTGTGGGTATAGGTCACTAAATGTGCGCTGCCGAACTGTAAGATTACGAACTTATTGTTCCAGCTTCAAAATCATCCAGCATCAAAATCGTATAAAATTCGTAAAAAATTCTTTTTCTCGGCAATTACAAGTCTATTCATCGAAAACATATACAGCTTGATGCGCTCTTATGAAAAAAAATGGGGTGATTATCCCTTTCCCCTTTATTAAAATTTGTGTTCAAATAAAGTTGACATTACAAGTGGCAAGGGTTGACTGAGTCCTTAGCAGACGTTGTGCAATTTTTTTTCGTTTCTACACAACACAAACTCATTGGATAAAAGTTTTCGATTTATTCTCCTTCTTGTATTTTACTATGATATAGAATAGTGAATCAGTCAAAAAAACATGACTAATGTGAAAGACAATTAGAAAATAATTAATAATTTTGTTCTAAATGTTTAAATAAATTTTTTTGGCAGGGTCTCCACTCCTCCTTGCTTTGAGATGCTAGCTACGCCATTGTAACACAGAAACACACAACTAATAATTTTTTTTCATCGTTCTGTTCTGATTAATTAGTAAATTGAACTTGTAAACATTAATTAGATTAGTGTAATTAAGATTATTCACCATGAAGGAAGCATTTCTCAGAGTTGAGCATCGAGATAATTTTATAGGAAATTCAGTTCCCAATACGTTTTTCTCTAGACACGATGTTCGAAGACGCTTCCTTCATAAAGAAAAATCAAAAATAATTTAAAAAATCGCATTTTCACCACGAAGAAAGCTTTTTCCAAACTTGTTCCAAGAGGAAAAAGTGTTGGAAATTCAATTTAACATAAGCTTCAACTCCGAGAAAGGCTTCATTCATGGAAAATCAAGTCACTGTATGAGATTTTCAATTAGCTTCAACTAGTTGAGAATCGTGTTAGCCAATTTGTTACTAGCTTAAGCGGCAACTATAGCGCCCATTCCATGGTGTGTACATTTATGAAGCTAGCTGCAACGGGTGACAAAACTATAACTTTTTTTATAGGTTGTTACCGTGGACGCTATGAGCTTATTTTTTCATGCTTCGTATAGTAAGACAAAAAAGAAGGATGTTCTCAAGCAAAAAGCTTTTGTTGAGGATCTAGCTTGAAGGTAGATTTTTGGAATATTTTACTCTAATCGGACTAAGAACAAGATTAGAACTAGATAAATATTCTAAAAATCTAGCTTCAAATTAGATCCAAAAGAAAAATGTTTTTGCTTAGATTCTCCTAGCGTATGGTAGATAAAAGAATAAAAAGTGATATATTCATCTCAGTTATTTCTTTTCACTATGTATTTATGAAAAATTGAAATATTCTAATGCATTAAACTATTCATCAGAGATAAGACAGTTTTATAATATAAAAATATTCATTTTGTATACAGCGATGAATTATGATCACTGAATAATAAAATATTTTTGTCTACATTACTTAATTATAACGAGTTTAAAACTTCTCAAACTTTAAAAGGTACTCATCAATCAAAATTATTTATTTATTTTTTGACTTTTTCGTGCAGTAGTAAGCTATAACTAAGCAACATAAATATAAATGATGAATCTGTAAAAAATGTATAAAGTATTCTATATCTTTTAAAGACATATTGACAAGATAATGTCAACTCTCTATTAAGTGCGATTAGAGAATATAAGTCAATAAGTGGGAAAGATGTTTTTGGCGTTTGACACTGCTGGTATTTAATCGAATTTTTTAACATGAAAAGAGAACTAGTAAAAGTGACGTCAACAGGATATATCCCCCATTCACATCTACATTTCAAGAGAGAACACTGTGAACAAACATCAAGAAAGTCATAGCAAAGAAGCAATAAGGAAAGAAATTTCATTTTTTTGTAAAATTAATATTAATTATAACCACAGAGCTTAATATAAACGTAATTACTAAATCATTGAATTGTTTATTATCATTTGCTGTAGGTAATCGTACGAACCAAAGGAAAACATAAATTGTATTTCTTTATTGGAGTGAATTAATCAGGATAAAAAAAATTAATAGATTTTTTTTGTTTTTATACTTGATAATTTACACATCATCTTTCTGGAAGGAGCAAGTTTGCTAGCAGGTATTAATCATGAAACGATACGTTTTGTTACCAGTAAATACATATGTTGATCTATTTAAGAATGTGCACGCAATACAAAAGATAATGTATCAAATAACCGACATTTCGTCTTTGATTTGAAACCGGAAGTGACACGTCGTTATTATCGATCTCTCTGTTTTTTATACTAGTAACAAAAAAAAAAAAAAGAGATAAAAAAGAAAATATAAATGTCATCTTTTTCAAATGGATTTCATTTATTACACAATTGTAACGATGCTAGTTAAGATATTTTAATTTCTTTTCTCCTCTCTCTTCGGATATGTTTATCTATTCTGTTTCTTCTGTATTATGTAAAAGAAACTATTCGAAAGTCTGATAAGTGATAAAATGTGTAATAAAAAATCTTGTAACAAAAATTATTCTTTTATATTTCTTAAATTTTTATTATTATTTTTGTAAGTGTATACGTTAAACGGATTAATAAATGACAATGTACAACAAAAAAACAAAAGAAGTAAAAAATAAAGCAAAAATAAAAAAAGACTTTAATATGATTTAATGACAGTTTTACATTTTGCAAAGGATTTAAAAACATCTTAGACTTCTATGATAAAACTTTCCATGTACAAAAAATAATGTATGAAATAATCGACATTTAGTCTTTGATTTCAAACCGGAAATAATACCTCGTTATTATTGATCTTTCTATTTTTTCCTATCTTTCAAAATAACTATTATTTACTAATTGTACTTCAAGTGAATGTACTTTTATTAATTGAATATAAATCATGTTTGATATTTGAATATTTAATCTAAAAGGTATTGTAAGCATTAAATAAACGTTTAATTACAGTCACCCGCAATGTTCTAACATAATAGAAGTTAAAAGGAGATAGGGATCGTTAAGTTTTGTACTATATTATAAAAATACTTCTTCTAATAAGAGTGAAACTGTTGAAAGACCATAATTTAAGGAAATATTTATAGAAACTATTGATTATATTCTGTGATTCTAAGCGGGAACCAAGTTTTCATCAATATTTGAGTAAACAATGGTAGAGTAGCGATATATTAAAACGGTAGAACCCCCATCAGATACAACTGTATAATAAATTAACAGTTCATTTTTTAATAATGAATAATAATCCCACGAGAACACTGCTATCATAAAACTGATAATTTACTTTAATAGTACCTAAGTGAACTATACGGTCTTCTTATGTGCAATAATCTTTTAAGGTTAGAACACATCGATAGTCTAACTTTGAAGAAAATCAGACATTGAACAAAAATCTTTCACAGCAGTTTTAGCATCATGACCAAATTATTCATTCAGTCATTTAATCTATTATGACAGAAATGCCATCACAAGGTCATCACAAGGTCATCATGTGACAACATTTTTCAGATAGTATTTTGATATTTATATTGCCATTGAGATTAAACTTTTCGTCAATTTCTTTCTCACTCTCTTACTCTTGGAAGCCAAGTGAATGATACTGAACCGTATAACCTCTCAATTGGCCTACATTTTATATTTCTAACTCAGATACAATCCGTATTTTATTAATATGGGTCTAAGGAGAATCAAATTTTTGGTAGAAATATTTGTTTCTTATTGAGATATAATTCATTCATAGATTTATTAGCTGACATACAAATTAAAACACCGTCTATTCGTACTTAGGAAGTTCACATTGACATGTACCATGTGCATAGGTATCGATCCAAGTATATGAAATTAGATTAGATTCAAACGTTTAATTTCTCTTCCTACTATTTATTAAATTCTATTCAGACGTTTCGGAGATCTCTGTCTCCTTCTTAAGTGTACAAGAAATTTGCAAAAACAAAACACAGATACAAATGACGTTGTATATATTCACTTTTTCGTTCTAATTTCTCGTTTTTTTTTTTTCGCTTTCTTTACTTCTTAATTCTGGTACGAAATCTTATTTATGATGTTCCTTGGAAACATTCGTGATATGAATTAGATTATGAATATTCAGAAAATAGAAGAAATGATAGTTACAAGAGTCGAACACACAGAAGAAAATGAACATTCAACAAAAAAACATAAAAAGCGGCTATGCCACCACCATTTTGCTTTTATCATTATTTAAAATTATTTCATAGAACACATGATTCAGATATAAGTGGTAATGATGATGAAGATGTGGACGAAGGCTTAGGATACTTTTTTTCTTATATTTTTGTTGTAATAATTGTGGAATCAGTATCTTCAATCAGAACAAAGAGTAGACATATTACTCAGATAGATGACAAAATGATTAAATATCCTGACAGAATGACTCTATACCTTCTTCTTATTCTAAAAAAGCTAAGAAATTCCTAAGTAGGACGCCGTTTTTATTTTTATATGCCAGCTGATAAATGCGTGACTTTTATGAATTATGTCTCAGATGAGCAACAAATATTTCTGTCAAAAATTCGAGATACATTCATAAAATATGACTTTGATCTAAATTAGAAATATAAAAATATATCTCAGTTGAACCGACTATACGATTCAGAATTATATCCCTTTGGAGTCCAATTAGTGACCAATTATTATTTTATTAATAGTCCAAAATAGTTAGTTACTTTTATATTCTTTCAACAATTTGATAATAGATATACGGTAGATATAGTCTTTTAATGTAAGATAGAAAACGGTAGACTTTTTCTTTTATCTTTTTATCCTTTTTTCACTTTTTTACTCAATTGTTTGTATTGCTTAGTTAAAGCTGTCGACGACATATTTCTAATCAATCAGCCTACACCTCTTTGCATCTTTTCTTTTTTTCTATTCTGTTTCGTTAGAGAACTATAGTACGTCTACATTATGACGAATAGTATATAGAAAGAGGAAAAAAAAAAGTGAAAATGTTTTGATGAAAAGAAGAATTTTTTTAAAAAACGGTAAGAAACAAGTATATAGTTAGTTCATTTTCTATTATGTTAAGAAAATTATCATCTCTACATGCACATATGCTGTCTTTAAAAGAAAAACGATACACATCGTGAATATAAACCGGTAAAATAGAATTCTTTATATTAATTTTTAACATGCTAATGTTTGATCCTTTACGACAATAAGTTATACATCACGCTAGAACGTAGTAGTTTAAATATAAAGCACGATAATGTTTAATATTACAAAAACGAGAATTATTGAGACATTTCCCTTTAAGTTTTTTTTTTGTGTGTTTTTTTCTTTTGTCATATTTTATAATGATGCCTCACATTTAAATTAATTTGATTTTAGTGTGTTTCTAAAGAAAGAGTGGCAGCAATCTAAAAATAAAAAATTTTTCAGTTTACTGATCTTGACATTGTACTGGTGAATAAAAAATAGTCACATTGTAAAACGTAGTCCAAAAATAATGAGTCTCTCTCAGTATTTTGACTATTACATTTTCACCTTTTTGTTTTAGAAATTTAGTTTTTCAGTTAAAAAATGTGCTATTTGATTCTCCAGGAAACACATATTGAACATTCTTTTACATACTTTAAAAATAAAACGATATGGAGGAAATACTTCAAAGTTTCTATCTTTATTACTTTTCAAGCAAAAAGACAACACAAAAGGATTGACAGTACTATCATCGCACAATGCTATTCATCCGAATGTAATCAAAGAATATTCTCTTATACGTTTTTTTTCGCGCATCATAGATTCGCTATAAATGTATTTTCTTACATAAAAAACGATTTTATTAAAATGTATCGAAAGTAGGGAAATTTTTGAGTTTTTCGCTTTTACAGATGAAATGAAATGGAATTATTGAACTTTTTTTGTTCAAAACTAATAGAAGATTTATTCTACTTTAAGATAAAACAAATCCGATTTGAAAATGCTTGATTTTTTGATTGAGCTATAAAAATTTTCTAAGTGTACTCCAAAACTGCACTTTAAAAAACAATAAAAAGAAAAATAATTCTTTCTCAACCACTTGTAATTACGAAGAGTTTAAAATTTAATAAATTGAGACGAATTTTTACCGGGCGAGAAAACAGATACCATCTTTTCGTTTATATCGTAAGATAAAAGGGAATAACATTGGAAACTGTTTTTGTTTTTGTCCGAAAGTGACAGCGATAGAAACTTCGCAGTATTTCCTCCATATCTTTTTATTTTTAAAGTATATAAAAAACTCTTCAGTATTTTCTAGAGAATCGAATAGCGGATCTTTTAAAAAGAAAAATAAGTTTCTAAAAAACGTGATGAAAACGTTATAGTTACAGTACTAAGAGGCTTATTATTTCCGAGCCACCGGTTACTAGATGGTACTGATTCATTCAATCTAAAACTCCAGTTCGATTTTTGCATTATAGACGTAACCTATGATTTGACGAAAAAAGTGGATCAAGAAAACGTCAGCCGTAAAATTTTTGAGAAAGTTACGTAATAAATTCCGCGGTTACAACTAAGAGGATAATCTGGTAATAAATTAAACAGATTAAGTAGACTAGATAACATTCATCTGACATCAGATCCCTGATCAACGTCTAAAGATTCATATAGTGGAATATTTATTCTTAGTATTTATTAAAGTTTAATTTGGAGTAGCACTAAGTGAGTTGTTTCCAGGGAAAAGTTTTGAGGAGAAACTGACATGTAGTTTTCGAAAAACATTTGAAGTCAAAGTTGAGGGCTTTGAATTACCATCCATCTTCTCATGTCAAATAATTTGAAATTTGATTGATGGTAGTTAAAATAATAATCTTTTTAGCATTAAATAAAGCAAAAGTGTCAACTACATTTTGACTATAAATAAGTTTGATACTGTCTTACTTTTTTGGGTATTAGTATAAGACGCGAACATCCTCGAACATCTGCGAATACTCATAAGAAATAGTAAGAACATCAAAAACAATTTGCCAAATTCATCTCGAGACTGTTTGAGCCTAGTGGTATCATTTTTAAAACAATTTTTTATTCGGTTGAAAGTGTACCACTAGGCTCAGAACAATCTGGAGATGAATTTGGCATACTTTTTTTGAGTGCTTGTGCATTCATTGAGTGCATTCATTGAAAATGTATGCTTAAAAAGCGAAACTATAAAGGCGTTTTTAGGTGTTCGTTAGGCGGTGCTATACTCAGTTCGATGAGCTCTATCGATTGGCTAACTCAGATTTTAATGTGAAGTATTCACGTCTTTTAGTAATACCGTACTTTTTACACTATTATGTCAATTTTAAACCTTTTACTGAAAGTCCTTTTTCTTATATAATTTGTTAAAGGAATGGGTTGGATTTTCCTTAGTTATGGCCCCCGGCTTTTTCGACTTAATTTTGATCCGATTTTGTAGAGAAAATGATTTTACACATTTTTAAGTGCATATGTGTCATTATAACCTTATGGAGGCTTTTTAAATTAACTTTTCTGAGATGGTACATAAAATAGGGAAAAATGATCGCTCAGGGATGATCACTAGATAGGGGATGTTCGAAAATAAACGATTTCTCCTCAAATATTCAGTGTGTGACTATGGTCCATGTACTAATTTGTTCAGTTTTTCATTGGCTAGTTTTCTGTATCACATTTTACCGTAACTTTATATTAGATTTTGAACAGGATCGTTTTTGTTAAGTACCGATATGCTTTATGTATCTCCTTAGAAAAGTTAAGTTATACACTTAAAAATGTGTAAAAGCGTTTTCTCTACAAAATCTGATCAAAATTAAGTCGAAAAAGCAGTGGGCCAAAATCAAGGAAAATCTGGTCCCCTTCTTTATTAAGTGATCAGCCTGACACTTGTAACCTCGAAATCTATCCTGTAACAATAACTTTCTTCGCTCTGTCGAACAACCATCTCAGAATTTTTCTAAAAACTTTTATCAAGTTTTACAACTAACATTGTCTAGATTCAATTTTTTACAAATCTGACATGACTTTTTTTTTCGAAAAAAAACATAAATTTCCACACCACTCGCTGTAAATCACAAAACGGTGAGAACTTGGCTTTATGTACTGGCGACGATCTTAAAAAAGTGACAGGATATGTATGCAAACACCGTCTCATGGCTTAGCACAAAAACCTATGTATAAAAATGGATTAGTTCTGTTAAATGTTTTTTTGAAAGATGCAAAATTTTGGTCCTCAAGAGACATGATAACGAGAACCAATAAATGTTTGAGTTCTCGGCACTTTCATTGTGTTAATATAGAATCGATTTTCTGTTAATTTTAATTTCGAAGTAGACGTTTTGTGAGTGCTAATGTGATCGCATTTTTGACAACGAATGTAAAGAGAATAGTCTGCATTATATTCCCGAACGCGGCTTAAAGTTTTGTTTTACATTCTTTTCTTGTTATTCAGACTTTTTACATTGCTATGAACACTTAATAGAAATCTGACTCTGAATTTGACGAGCTAATACTTGACGTATTTGAACAATGAATGGGCTTGTCACTTCTCAAGTTTAAACGTTTGAAAATTGTTAAATATTCCAAAATGTGGAAGAAAAAAAATATATCGTCGAGCATAAACTAATGACATGGCTAGAAATTAATGGCGTAGAAAAAAAAGAAGAAAAATGTTATTTATTCATGCTAAACAACATATTAAAATTATTTCTGATGCCTTGAGTAACAGTATTCTAATTAGATGGATGTATTTTATACTATACATTTTATTACATCAACTTTTTACAATAGAACACCATTTCAATGTGTCCTTTAGTTAATTTAGACACATGCTGCCACAAAATACAACCAATTATTAGATTTAGCAGTTTTCAAAGTATACCTGGACGCGCTTGTAGTGACTAATCTGTCGGAAGAAGGAGACTTAAGAAAGTTTAACCTCATTACTAAAATGTTTTTGAATAGATCTCTACTAAATCTGTTGTAAACTACTTTAGAATTTTTTTTTTTTTGTTTTGTTTTTCATATTTTTCTTTACACGTTTAGCCTCATCTCATAATCAGAAAACTTATTTATAATTGAATCTTTGTCAACTAGAACCGTCACGAAACTTTTCTTAATGACAAAACATATGGATACAATTTTTTACTCACCATATAGAACATTTTATAAATTATGAAGAGTGTAGAATGAATTTAATTCATCAAATGCAAACAAAACAGTATTCTTTTGTACTTCGTTTCTTCTCACATATATAAACGTTCAATTAAATTTTTAGTTGTGCTATTCATAATCAGCATGGTCAAATATACAGATATTTCACTATGTTTAGAGATCATGGTACCATACCATGATATAATCGCCTTCTCTTCCATTATAAACATCTTCATCAATCTTTTCACTAAATCAATTTGCAAAAAAAAACCTTAATAAATATATGTTTTTAGAACTTCTTACAGGAGATTATAAAATGACAAATAATATGAAAACATTAAATTCCGACGACTCAACATCATCAAGTGATCAAAACCAATGTATTCTTGATAATCATGTGAAAATTAAACAAAGACATAATAGATTAATTCGTTCAATATCGAGTAATAGTCGAAAATTTAAAACATCATCTGTTAGAGATAGATCATTAAAATTTTGGGGTAGAGAATACGAGCGAAGTTTCAATGGATTTGATGAATTATCAGAGATGGCTTTAAATAATTTTGAACAACATCCAAGACATATACGATTTTTTAATCGCATTAAGAGCAGTCGAAATGAAAGTTATCATTCACTAGAAAATGATAATACATATGTAAATAATTTTGCTTTTTGGACAAGAGATGATGAACTTCGACAGCGTTTAATGAAATCAGTGTTAACCGATGAAAAAAAGAAAACAAAAACGATAATGAATTTTGATTCTGATAGTAGCGATGAAGATAATGACGCTAATCAATTACACTTATTTTCCAAATGTGAACGTGGTGGATCAAAATATCGTCGTAATGCTGTATGCAAAGTTTGGGATAGACTTGAACATAATGGACAATTAGCTTATATTGTTAATTTAGTTACCGATATTCAAATTGAAAATAATTTAAGATTATCAGGACTATACTAATGTAGATATTAGCATTAAAAGTAGGCAACAAAATTGTTAAATATATAAATGAGTAACGACTCACCGGAGGAGTGAATGAAAAGCAGTGGTTACTGATAAAAGACATACTGAACTTAGCGGATCCACAGGTAGATTTTGTCGTCATCTAATGGGCATCCGAATAGGAATAAGAATTTGATCAAACCTCTGAAATACTTTTCTTCATATATGAGTTCGCTCTTATGATGACATATTTATACCATCAATTTTTGACATCACTGTTCTTTTTTTCAAGTTTTCACTTATTTTCAGATGCTGAGCAACTACAGCTATGTTGTATTATGATAGGTATTTCATGTATTTGAAAAATCTAGAAAATGAATTGTGTTCCTGTTGAATAGTGCTTCTAATGTAAAAGATCGATATGTAATCTCATTGTATCGTTTGACTTTAATGTATTAATAGGCTATACCTATTGTTTTCAATAACTTTACTCTTCTCATATCTACTCACTATCGCAGCAAATAAAAAGAATTGCCTGTTTTTCGTCTAGATTTTCACAAAACTCCTTAATATTTCCACATTTTGGGATTTTTTATCATATAAAAAATGAATTCTGTGTCTCTCATCTAGGTTACACCGAAACATAGCTTTCGATCAGGGGAAGGTCGATTTTCTCTCCTGAAATTTTGGAAGAAAGTCGTCCTGGAAATTGATTTTCTCCCACAGAAAAAAACAACTTTTTTTACCAGCAGAAGGCTTTGATTCTTTGGTTTTTTTGCTCACCAACTTTCTTTTCTCGAAAAAATACGACTTTCTTCCTCAAAGTTTCGCGTCCCCCTTCCCTCACCTGTGAAAAACTATGAAACGAAAGCTATGCACCCAACTCAGTACTGCGTATTTAGAGTTAAGAAATCTAAATATTTAATCAGTCTTCGACGCGCGCACAGTGGGCATCTAGGCGGACATTAGGTGAAAAATCGAAGTTGCTCCTTTTTCAAAAACAAATAGTCTAGAATGTAGCCCTTAAAAAGGGCTATCGAATGGTGTATTGTCTATTGTGATGTTCACTCCTTCGCAGAGAAAAACGGGTACAAAACAGTACTGTGTTATACTACTTTTAGCGACATCTTGAGAGTTATTTGTTCATTTTACTTGCTTCGTTGTATTAAATGGCTACACAAAGCACATATTCAAAATCAGCAGAATGAGCGCTATCTATTACTACCAAAAAGTTACTAATTCCAAAAGAAATTCGATGAGAAACAGGCCCTACAAGCTGCATAGTGTCAATTACAGATGACCCGTCCTCAATATAGTCGATCCGCCACCGTTAGCCACCATGCAAAACGACTTATTTTTACACCAAATATTCTCCAGATCAAGCTGCATCATTGGTGATGTCATCTTTTTTCACTTTTTTGTTTAAGTCGAGTAATAGATTTTACAAAAACCCCTGGGATTTTGGAGGTATTTTGCAGTTTTCTACAGTATAAATGCACTTTTCTTAAAATATAATGCCATATTTGCAATCAGCATGAAAAACTGCATCGAATGGTGTATAACTCATCTAGTTTCGGTCGCTTGATTTTGAATTCTAGAAATTTCTTAGTTTTTGAGATTCACACAAACAATTTCGTGTTGAAAATTTGAATTTCAAGATAAAGTAACCTGAACGACTCGAAACATGTTCTTATAGGTATTCGACAATGTTCTTTCCAGTGGCATCGTTTTTAAATATTGAGAAAGTTCTCTGAAGGGTTTTCGAAAGATCGGATCTCTGGAAAACTCCTTAGAAAACTTTTTCAAAACCCAACTCTCATGCCACTAGAAAGAGAATCATGAAAAACCTATAAAAAAATGACTCATGAAATTTTAGTTCACTCATAAAGCTAAAGTCCGCCTGCTCTAGCAAAAAATGCCCACTGTGGATGTAGCAAGTGTTTAGTGGAAAAATCATCTCGAAAAATTTATAGTGCTGAGAAAGACCAGTTCTGTTCCACGTGGTGTAGCATTTTTTGGACTGAAAACGTGAAAGTTAAATCCATGTTTAGAATGTTTAAAACTGAATCAGAGCTGGTCATTGTCATATGCCAATCGATTTTTCGTCGTCAGGTCTGTCGAAATAGGGACGTCATAGGTCAATATTCATGCATGAGCGTTTTACACTGGTAAAACTACAGTGATGAGCGGCGCAAGTTTTTTGGACAAAATGTCATTGTCTTTTATCCCATTTAGAAGAATTTCTAACCGATCTAAAGTAGTGTTTTATAATCTACTACGAGAAAAGCTGCGTCATTTACGGTCGAAGAGCTAGCTCAGTTTATTGACAACAAATATTTTGAAATTAATGGCGTACTAAAAGACGGTTCAGGCTATATTGAATATAGCCTGAACAGACCGAATATAGTATATTCGGTCTGTCCAGAGCTGTTGTCTTGATCTGAAAGCTTGGGGCATCAGCTATTCGACGAACAAAAGCCGTCCCTATTACTTAGGCCACGAGAGAACAGACGTTATTGAGCACCGTGAGCAAATAGTTAATTATTTTCTGTCCAGAGAGAAGTTTTATTATCAAGTTTCAGAAGGGAGTAATCCAAAATGGGTAGACCCACCAGTTCCCGAACCAGTTATTCTGCTGTGTACGTAGCGCACTGGCTCTTCCCGGCATTTGTCTCTTACTGGACCGTTTTTCCTTTGTTTTTGCAGGTCACCACGAAAGTACTTTTCGTTCTAACGAGATTTCTCACAAGCGCTGGATGGCTGAGGGCCACAAAACGTTTTTTGTCAAAGGAAGAGGAAGCTCCCTTATGGTTTCTGATTTTCTCGTCGCTCATCGTCATCACCATTCTTCCGTCTGACCAATTCTGAATTTCGTGCAGCCCTTAAAAGTACCCGGAACTTTCAAACACCTCGGGAATAAACTACGAGCCAAATTCAGCTACTGCATCCATTGCAATTGATACAGATTGTTATTTTACTAACGAAGTGGTTTTAGAGCAGTTTGAAAGATTGTTCAAGTTATTGCCATTTAAAAAAGAGTTCAAGAACTGTAAATTTGAAGTTTTAGTCGACAATGCCAGCACCCACACTACGAAACTCTATTCACTGAGTGACCAGAATAATAAACATCCTAGACTCAGTTGTTTTTATCCGTCGGACGCGAAAGAAGGATGTTCAAAAGGGTTGCTAGTGATTGCTAAAGAACCTGGGTTCGATGTGAATGAGAAAACAAAACTGCCGGATTTGACAGACAAACTGTCTACACACGCCACATTTAAAACCGTGAGTGTGGACACGGACTTGTTTATTATCGCTGATTTTGCTAAATTTTTTTTGATTTTTTCCGCCTAGATCACCAAATTGGAGATTCTCACAAATTCCTATGGCATAAAACTAATTTATTTACCAAAATTCCAGTGTAGACGCATTTCAAAGTAAGCATCTCAGAGAGTCCGTGAAAATTGGTTTTTCGGTATATTCCATATGTCTCCGCTATTTTCACGTTGAAATTTTCTGTGCTTAGCCGCCGCCATCTCTTTCACTATTCTTAAATTGAGAAATACTTGTTAACAACATGTATGATTCTTTTTGTTTAGAAACAATATTTTAGAGAAGAGTTAATCGAGATTGAAGAGAAAAGAAGGCAATGTAACTTAAAATTGGTTATATTGGATAATGAACGAGTCATTGAAGAAATTTGGGTAGGTCTATTGACACCCCCGGGGTGGTAGCAGGGGGCTATTAACACTTCATCGAACTGGTAGCAAGATGCTATTGACCGTCCAGAATACATTTATACACTGCAAAAATTTGTTATTTAATAAAGACCATCATCTCCAGGTAACATGGAAGTATTCCAGTGGCTCACTCACATGTACAGCCACCTAACCCACCCGAAATCACCTCTCATAGGCCGTCAATTTCAGAACTAATTCAACATAACACTTTGAATAACACATTTATGCAGTGTGTAAGTGCATTTTGGACTGTCAATAGCTCTTACTGCCAGTTCGACGGGTTGTCAATAGCTCCGTGCTGCCACCCCGGGTGTCAATAGCCATTCCGAAGAAATTTTGGGAGCCTTATTCGATTTATATGGTACATATAGAGTCTTTTCTACATAAACATTCTAACTATATTCTGTTCGTTGTTATTGTTTTTAGATAGAAATAATAGAAAGACATTAAATTCAATGAAATTACTTGCTTTATTCAAAGAATAATTATATAAAATATTGGCTGCCGATGGTCCACAGATCGAACATAATTTACATTTCATACCAGAAGATTTAATCAAACATTGTTGTGATATAGGGTGTCCATAAAGTCCTTAGAGTTAGAAAATGTTCAATGTTTTCGTCATTCTTTACCCAAATGAGCTGATTTTTTTTCTGAATGTGGAAAGTAAATAGAAGTGTTTATTCTCCATGTGACTTTTTCCTCTGGGGATATTTGAAAGACACGGTGTTTAAACAGCCACTTACTTCCATTCAAGAACTTAAACAGAGAATCGAAGAAGCTTGTGAACAGATACCAGAAGAAATGTGCCGCAAAGTATGCCGTTCTGTTCAGCAGCACCTTCATGTCTATATGAATAATGGAGGACAATTTGTCCCAAACTAGGCTTACATATCAGTTACATTTCTGATTAAACAAATAAAAGAATATACTATAGCATCAGCATATAACTATGCGAAAAAATCTCGTTGTAAAGTTTACTTATAGCGTTAAAAAAATTGTTTGTTTCATATTCATAAATGGTCCGTTTTGTGATGGATAGACACTTCTATCCGCTTACTATACTCAGAAAAAAAATCAGCTCATTTGGGTAAAGAATGACGAAAACATTGAACATTTTCTAACTCTAAGGACTTTACGGACACCCAATACTACTTCTGAACCCGTGTGTCTGGTAATGAGTGGATTTTGTACTGGTTCTTTCTAACATTTTTGCTTTGTTTTCTCTTTTGTTCGACATAATTATCTTTAAAATTTAAACAACAAGAAATCCTCTTAGGTGAAAAATTAGGTGATCGGACATTTCATTAGTTTTCTGTGTCAGAAGAATGATTCTTGTTTTGGAGAGAAGTTAACAAATCTGAGCCTAGTCGTATGGAAAGCAGGATCCACCGAAAATTTGCTGAGCACAGTAGTAGATTTCGAAGAAAATTTTATTCAACTATACTAAGCACACCAATTTTTGAAAAACACAAGAACTTTAAAAGAATTGCTTAACACTGTATAACTGTGCTCAACAAAGGTTAGACTCTTCACTCAGCCAGGCTCAGCTAGTGGCGGCGTGAGGGGTGGGCTGCGCCCACCCTGAAAAAAGAAGTCATGTTTCAGTTGACGTTTCACCGATAAATTATTTCTTAACCTATGTTAGAAATGTTGGGGTAAATTCGTAATTTAACTGAAAGAATATGGCTGAAGTCTGCGAATGGGTTGTATCTGATCATCAGAAGAAAGTAAACTTGCTTTGAACGCGCTAATATATTTGCTTGCGCAGTTGGTCCATCGAAAGTGCTGCTCTGTTTTGAAGTCTACTGAGTTGATTTAGGAAGGTGAAGAAATATATGTGTACTTGTAGATATACCTTAATTCGCCCGACAGTGCTAAGCGAACCATGAACAGCACGACAGAAAAATCCTCCTCGAAGAAAGATCATTTATGGAAAATACAGATGAATTAGTAAGTTAAGTCTACTAAGCTTAAGAAAAACTCGTGCTGTTTCTAGATAGAATGGGAAAACAAGGATGCAGTTAGTAGCTTATACACCAGAACAGGAAGATTTTAGTGGACTAAGTTACGTTACATAAACGATTTCATAATATAATTAGAATAGGGTCTGGGGGGATCTGAAACTTGATTTGTGCGAAACCCCAGCTAGTTTCTTACCTGCAAAAATAAGAAAACACTTGTTTTGGTTCTCGCTTCATCCTTTCTCTCAAAAATGCTCACCACTATTTAAGAAGAGAACTGTTGATGTAGTAAAATAAATGTGTCGAAAATAAGTACCATAAACTGCGTTTTGTAACATCAGACAATCCTTTTCAGCTTGTGTCAAATTCATCTGTAATTGAAAACAATAAAGCAGGAAGAAATAAAGAAGTGAAACACGAAACCTCTAAATTAAAACAAGGAAAAAGTTAGGCTCCGACGGAAAGCACCGTCGTCTTTTTTCATACTGAAACGTTTTTAACGATCTGCTAGAATTTTTCGGTATGGTGCTTTCCGACAAAAATTCATAACTCATTGAAGGAAGGTCGCATCGAGTCGTACAACGTCTCATTTTGACAAGAAAAGTCTGCTCTATCTTACTGAATGAGTGAAAATGAACTTTAAACTGGCTTTAAACAAGTTGAAAATTTAAGACTTTTAAATTCTTAAAACTGCAGTATTTTTTAACCTCCTAAACTTAAATGAAAATTTTTCTTCGTATGTGCTTAGATACTCCAAGGTTCACCAGAAAATTCAAAAATGAAAATGGTCTTAAATTTTTGTCCGCCACTTTATTTTGAGTTATAGTTTACTTGAAAGAGAATTGGAAACTGAATTACAACCAGTGTTTGACTTGTCTGTTGAGTGATCTCAGTATCTGTCTTCAGTATCATGTTTATTTTATATAATTAACAAATCTGAATAAGATGTGCATAAAGTGTTTCAAAAAAAAATTGGGGTAAAACTCAGAAAAAGCCAGAATATTCAATGGAAAAACTTCAACTGAAACTCATTCTGTTTGGTACTAGAAAATAGACCCGTCCAGAAAACTTCATCTAGCAAAATGGACAGATTCCTAGGAAATAAAAATTATCTGAAACTTAAACGCATAAAGATGATCTTGATAGCGCTGTTGTACAACTTGCTCAACGTTTCACTTTAAATTTATCCACAAGAATTTTCCAATGGTTAATTTTAAGAAAAGACACCATGATTTTGAAATACAACAGGTGCGTTGTAATGATTCATTTACGATATAGTCAAAGGTAAAAGAGCTTGTAGTTTGCCTTTTTCTCCATCAGATTTCATCTTTTCAGCGAAACTAATGTCATGTTTGGAACCAACATCAAAAACTGAGTCGAATGATATGCATTTGAGAATTTTTCGACAACTTTCATTTTTGAGTGGAAATTTCAGATTTTCGTTTTTGACAAACCTCAAGAACGATTTTTCAAAAGCTGAAACACAATATGCGGATGCAGCTTGACGAGCTCTATCCAACCATATGTAAATTATTAGAAAAAAACTTGTACTCCTCCTCTGAATTATGTGCACCTTACCTGGTTCTTTAGCATTGCTGTCCATTGGATATTTTGTTCTTTATGTACTTGAATTATTGATATATACAATTAAAGTTATTAACACATACAAAATTAAAAATTAAAATTACGAACCAAAAAAACAAATACTATAAGCAATTCAGTATGAATGAATGAGTAAAATCCATGGTATCACGTGAATTATTTTATTATGAAATTAGTGATGGCCGAAGAGGTACGTCAGAAATGAAAGAACCAAAGAGAAATTCTTTGACGGCTAGAATTTTCTTTCGTTTTCTGTACGAAATAACATATATACGCTATTTCGTTTCCTGTGCGTCGTACCTCTATTCTGACGTACCTCTTGACCCATCACTATACGCAATATTACGAATAGAAGAATCGTTCGATGTTTTTCATTTCGTCGGACGTTTATTTTGTCCTATGCAAATTTCTAACGAAGAAAAACATCCTTCATAGAAATGCACGTCTATACTTGTCTAACATTTTTGAAAGTGAAAGAGTTGTTTTATAACTTTATTGATTCATAGTAGAAAAGGCCAGCGACAAGGTCAGTCTATGCCCAATGTTTAACAATGTATTGAGATAACAAGGGAAAGTAGATTGAAATTAGAGGGGAAAGAAAATGATAACAGTAACAATCAAATATAAAAATGAAAAAAATATACGATAAACTATAAATGACAGGTCCTTGAGATATGATGGATTTATGGTTTATAAATAGAATTAAAACGAATTAGACATGCTGCTAGTTTCCGAATCTTTTTGTTTCGCAAATATAAGAGTTCACAGCCGAGAAAACAGTTGCTGTTCATCCTCGCTTCTTCCAATACCATTAAGTAGTAGTGTGTCCAAGGTAAACTATACATTTGTGTTTAAACAAATAATAATTAAGTGTTGGAAAGTTTGATTGTATCCTCAAAAATAAAGCGTCTGCTCGACATGTCAAAAATTTTAACTTTTCAGAAAATAGTGGTACTGTAATTAAATCTGATTTTAAACTTAGTCTCATTTTTGAAATGCTCATAGTGATGTAATCGCTATTTTTCACCATCAGATTATTCCATTCTTTCGTAGCAACAGTATTGAAACCTTTTCAATATTATTTACTACCTCTACTGTGATGTTCGAATTACTTCGTAAATTATATCGAATATTTGGTCTATGAACTCTATATGATTGATTAGATAAGCAGGTGCAAGACCCTTAAGATATTGAAAATGGTCAATAACCTCAATATATAAAAATGTTTTTTTCTAGAAATCCAATCTAGGATCTCATATAATCGATCTTTTGATGTACCGTCCATTGTTCCACTGGTGGCCATTGCAGCTTCATACTGAATGTGTTCAACCTTATTCAAATTCACCGTTGTTGTTAGCGAGTAAATTATAGAACCATAATTCAAAATCGATAAAACACACGCTTTATAAATAATTTCTAATGGATTTCTAGATAACATACTCTTATAATATTTCATCAGACCAACTATTGACGATGCTTTAGAACAGATTTTATTGATATGGCTAGTCCACGTTAAATCGTACGACAAGAAGTAAGAGTAGTCCCCAGATTGAGCCTTGGGGCACTCCTTTAGTAATTGAACATTTTCTTGAAGCACAAACATCTAGAATAGTCTGTAATGTTGGATCTTTAAACTAAATTTGTATCCATTTTAGTGCTTCACCTCTTACTCCTTTTTTATACAACTTCAATAACAAACATTCATGATTTACATTATCAAACGCTTTAAAAGTAAAGCACATGGGACAAACTTGTCTTCTCCTTAGTCGAATCTGCGCTTCATTGCGCGTCGCGAAGCCATAGTAATCTTGCCACAAAGATCGTCACTACATCCTGAGAGCCACTAACAACAGAGCGATCTTACACCGAGGACACTTACAATTGCTATAAAAACAGCACCCTTTGATCAATTTCTCACTTCTGTGCATTTTTATTTTGAGATATTTGCACAGTAAACATCGATTGAGAGAAAGAACATAGAAAAAGCCCTTAGATATAGTGCATTTTTTGAGAAAGAACACCTTTTTAATCTACACAAAATGTCTAAAGAAACAAAATTTATATTTAGGAATTTATATTAGAGCCGTAGCAAATAAGTAATGTTTAACTGTTCTCTTTCCTCTTTTTTTCTCTTTTTCTTTTGTTTCCTCTTTTTCTTCTACACAGAAAGAAAACGTGACAAATGCGAAGCAAATGTCAATAGAGATGTATCTGAGACATATATATATCTATCTGAATGCTAGAGGCCTACTGAAACATTGCTGAAACTTTTCTCATTCATCACGCGAATGTGTAACGTTCTCCCTTCTTCATTTACACGAGACGAAAACAAATTTTGCTCTTTAGGTCTTTTCTTTTCGTTTCTGAAATTGAAGAATTCTCTCTCTCCCTATTTGATTTTTTGTTGCTTCTTCTATAGAACACAGAGTTATATGATAGTCACGTGTTTGCTCACGATACAAAGCTTTTTCTTCTCATTTTAAACAAGATAAAAAAGCAGTATCTTTTATATCAGGTATTTACTTTATGCTACTACTTACATGTCTACTTCTTTAAGTGTTTGAAAGCGGAGTTAAATCAAAGAAAAAAGTAACTAATTTATAAAGTAAGTACACAGCAGTGCCAGTGAGTGAGAGAATATAAATTCCTAAATATAGATTTTACCATCGTACAGTTCCTTCAAGCATTTTATGTAGATCAAAAATGTCTTCTTTCTCAAAAAATGACTGTTTCGATGTTTTTTCTCTCAATCGATGTTTACTGTGCAAAGATCTCGAAATAAAAATGCACAGAAATGACAAATGCATAAAAGATTGATGGTTTTATAACAGTTCTGAATATCCTTGGTGTAAAATCGCTTTTCTGTTAGTGACTCTCAGGATCTAGCGACGATCAGTTCGGTTCTGTTTGACGCACAGACGACTGAGGCTCAGCCATTCCTTGTTCACAGAATATTAGATTGGCTCTAATAACGACCTGATCTTAGCGATAATATCTAGGGATATACATTCTCTGAAAGTCCAAGCGTAATCTAGATCGATAGAGAATCACATTTCGAGTAAGAGACCTTGGCGAGGTTTTTCTGACGCTTTAAACTAGTGCTGTTGAGAAAAAGCGGATGAAACACTTAAAGTTTTCGGCCTCATTAGTGTAACTCGCACTAACTCAGCACAGAAACATGCTAAAAATTTTGCGAAGGTCTCATTTTACTCGAAATGTGATTCTCTATCGATCTAGACCACATGCGAAATAAAACGATTTCAAAAAGTTTAACTTTTTTTCAATTTTCTCATCATTGAAGACGTTTTGGATTTTCCATTCCAAAAAGTGGACTGGAGACCTGGGATGTTGGTCAACAATTCTGGACAAGTCCCAGATTTTCATCTCTTATGGTCCGGGAGCTACAAACGCTCTCCACAGACCATGCTATGTCCAAATATGGAGATTTGGGAATCTCAAAAACACTCGAGACACAGGTAGTCAGATATGCTGATCATCGTGGCATTATTTATTTTCATCTTCAGATCAAAGGAACTTCAGTTGACCCGCCTTTTGTCTGTAGCAATGTAAACTTCAAATTCGCATAACTCATTCATTTCTGATCCGAAATGAGCGAAATTTTCAGCAAATGTGTAGATTTACTCGGACAATCTAACAAAAAGATCAGCAAATTCCGCATACAAATGTTTAGTCCAGAGGATTTTTGTTTTGTTTTGAAATGGATAGTAGTTGTGGAAGCCATTCAGTGTATTTCACAAATCTCTTTACTTGTTTTCGACTATAGTCACTCTCTAACTTTGTGCTTTTTTTTTAGGCAGAAAGTTCTTTTTTTCTTTTGTTGATTGTTCGTAGCGGCTCTGTGCCATTTGTCATGATTAATATTAACACAGACAGCAGTTGCTGCGAGTGTTCTTTTAACCATATTTATAAAAGCGAAAGCAAGCTTTTGAATGTCAGAGAAGCAAGATGTAATAGTTATGTATAAATATTTTCACGACAAAGAAAATAGAACAATACACAATGCGGTATCGAAACGCTTCGTCTTTTTTTTCTTCTTTTTTTGTGTACATTTGAAAAATGAAATTTCCTAATACACATCATACGTACAGAGATTTTATTATTCGAGATACAAATATACCTTTTCCTTAACGAGAAGAACTGCTGAAAAGATGTTAGCCTTCTTGTCTGTTCGGCCATAAAACATTATATACTGTCGGCTCTCCAGCATCAAGAAGAAAGCAGCATATCACTCAAGGAAAATTCTACCTAACGCATTTTTTGACACTCTATCACGTGGAGTAAATGTTCACATGCGCTATACCTTTGATTTATGCGCCAATTCGTCTGGAAATCTTGTCAAAACAGGTAAGATACTCCTTGCCCGATCGGACCATACTGCTTATTCGAGAAATACGTCTTGCCGAAATGGATAATCTTGCTCGATCGGGCCAGGAAGTATGCCAACGTACTGACGTAAATTCATCAATACCTTTTTTTATAACAAACAAGAAAAGTATCTGACGCGTAATCCAATAATATGAAGTGCTAATGCTCTTTATATCTCTTTCTGCTTCAGATCATATATCTTCGTACTGTGAAGCAAGCAACAATACATTGAATGGCTGATACATCCATCATTAAGGTTTCATCGAAAACAGCGCCCGTAGGCGCGATGGGACAGAAGTATTTGGCGAGCGGCAAGTCTCTGTCGATGCGAATGTGGGAAGAAGAAAAACCGACCCAGGAAGAGAAGCCTATATCGGCACGCGATTACGAAACATGTGGTTATGTCATCTCAGGCAAGGCTGAACTGCATTTTGATAACGATCAAAAAGTTCTCCTCAGCGCTGGTGATTCTTGGATTGTACCCAAAGGTGCCAAGCATACCTACAAGATTCTGGAGAACTTTACCGCTGTCGAAGCCACCCATCCACCTGCGGAGGTCAAGAACAGAGATGCATCAGTAGCTCAGTGAAAAGCAGTGCTCTCTCTTTGACAATGAGATGGACGAGAGACAAGAAAAGACCCAGATTTTTTTTGTAACTTTCATCCTCTTAATAGAATTTATGAAATAAAGACAGAAAACACTGCCATAATTATAGAAATATTGAAAATCTGAGCGTACACTCTCCATTAACTTGTGTAAAATTGTGTTTAAAAATATGTGTCTAGGTCTACATCACTACAATGTTCATTTTCTTCATAGATGTATGATGAAGATGCGCAAGAGAGGACGAAAGGAATCCGAAAAATCGTGATTCAATTCAATTCGAGTTTTCATTTGTACAATATTATAGGTGATCGATTTGAATTTATCTGAAAACGAGAAATATTATAAATTGCATATTAAGTCTCTACTGTTTTCCCTTGTGCTATTCGCGCATAAAAATATTTTGATTGAATGAGGCATTCGAAAACGAACAGTTTATTCAAAGCTCGTATAATTAAAAGCAATGTTCAGGATAAAAGAAAGTAGAATATATTGTTTTTCTTAACAATTCATGCGTATGTATGGACACAGATATCAAGGCAATTTGACAAGTTTGACTACGCGATACTTGCCATATTCACAAACGTAGATATTCATATTCGAATCAAAAGCAATTTAGCCTGTTTGATCTAATCCACTGGCGTCTACGGCACCAGTAGCATTGGAAGTGAAACCAGCGCAAAACATGACAATCTTGCCACTGCCTGTATTGGCCATATACGAATTGCCATATTTACCGAATCGAGGTGCCCAGGATAAAGATAGACCTGACGATATAATCACTGAACGGTTTTATGTTAATACGTTCAGGCTATCTGCTCATTCACTTTGCTGGCAACTATCGACAAAAAGATCTCCGCTTTGAGGTTCATCATTAATATCTGATGCTTATTGTAACTTCGGAAATGTGCTCTATTTAGAGAACTAAATTGGCTGATGAGCAGCTTTCTGTGTCTAGAAATTTTTTTGCTTGAAAGAGAGTGTTTAACGTTTGTCTCTTATTTCTTTCTTTTGTTGCAGATAAATGACAATGCTAATTTATTTTATGACTCTATGAGCAGCAAGCATATTGAAAAGATCGAAAAGCTTTATATATTCGTCAAGTGAAATATATAATCATGCTACACATGTTGGACCATATTGATAAATTGAACAAATACAAATTAATTTTTACTTATGATATTGGTCGACAGAATACATTTGATGAGCTATAACTATTTCTTAAGCATGTGTTCGTAGTATATTGACAATTTTTATTATATGAATATTTATTATACGCATTACTTTGTTGTGTATGGTAGCAAGAAGCAATTAAGAATGCGTGAACAACAGAAACAAAGCGGCATGCATCGGATTCTATGCGCATAAGAAAATGACTAATGACAGTTAACAGCAATAATGGCTTGATAAATATTCGACAGATGTTAGTTTTACATGTACTTTGTCTTCGAATGAAAAAAAATATTGTTGATCAATAACTGAACTTTACTCTGATATAGCTCTCATTAGTCATTGCATACAAACGAACAGAAGAAAATTGTTTCGAATATCTGTTGAGAAAGGTAAATAGTCAGTTATGCATAGGTAACATTTTGAACGAAACGCTCGATTTGCTTTGAACTGCAATAGAGACCTATCACTAACCAGGCGCAAAGCTCACAGCCATAGGCACGAAGGGTGAGTACGAAACAAATACGCTTTAACTATTAAATTCAAAACTGTAGAATAAATGACAAACTATCGAATTCTGGCAATCTTCTAATCGTAAAATCACATAGTTTTCTTTTTAATTTTGCAATTAAAATCGATGTTGAGTGGAGAAATGTACATGTAAACGATGAAATTCCTTCGCTATAAGAATCAATATCAAGACGGTAGTCACTTGTCACTTTTATCTCTTCATATAATATTAAGGAGCTCAAGGCTGTTGCGCTTCATCTTGATTTCGGAACCATTTGCGCACTAGTAACAGCAACTCTTGTTATCGTGCTACTGTTGCTGCTCTACAAACCAAATAATGGTGCTGTTAGTGCGAATGAAGAATGAACAAATAGATAGAAAAAATGAAATCTATCTGTTAGTTTTGATTTTGGCAGTAACGACAGACTCACAGATTTCCGTAAATACATTTTAATATATCGTCGTCGTACAGTTTTACAAGTCCGAGACGTTGTATATTTCGGTAACAGGCCTGCGTAAAACAAAACCAGCAGCCACGTCGTTTTGCTTGAGGTAGCCACAACAAACATTGCATAAAGTTGTTGAAATAAGAACGGACAAGTTTTTAACCTACCGTCACAAAATAAATATGTTGAAGAAAATAATAATGTTAACTGCGCATTTGAGCTAAACAATAAATTAAAAATAAAAGCAAGACAGGATATGAAGATGGCTTACACAGTTGTTTCGGCAATGGCATAATACGTTTAGGTTTGTTGTCAATGCTACTTTTTGAATTTCGTCTTCTGCAATTCGAGCAACAGCACTTTACAACGTGCTTTAGTTTGGTTAAACAATTGGTAAAACAACTAGTTCTCACACATCTACTACTGGTATCATCAAAATCTTTGAAATGTAAATCCTATGGTAAGAAAACGAAATACTTGCAAAAAAAAGTATGAAATCAACAAGTAGCGTTCATCATTCTGATTCACTTCAGAATTTTGTGCTCTACAGTTTGAAAAAAACTTTTAATTCATCATCAAACTATAGTTTTAAAAATTTGATTTTTGTCGGTAATAGTGAATAATAGAAAGGTTAAGGAAATTCGACACCTGAAGCCTTTGTATTTTTTCGACTTTTTAGATATTCTAACAGAGGATGAAGGAATCTTTTACCCTGTAAATGAACAATAAATATCAATAATTTTCTTTCTTGATTAGTGTTTGTGCTTGTTTCAACATTATAGTATTTTCTGAGTTTATGGTCAGGATTAAAAAATAGATATTTAAGAATAGTTGCGGCTAAAGCCATGTTAAGAATTTTAATAAAAAATTAAAAGAAAATTGAAAAAATAATAATTAAAAATTAAAATTCGATATTTCCATCTATTCATACGGTCATTTTCAAGTTGCTCATCGTACAGAATTTTACATAAAAATGAAAACGATAAAACTGACTGCAGAATTTTAGATTTCTATACATACACAAGAACGAAAAAAAGATGAAAAGAAAAAACAAAATACATGCAGTCAGTTTTATCATTATCATTTTTATGTGAAATTCTGTGCACCGAGCAACTTGAAAATGACTGTATGAATAGGTGGAAATATCGAATTTTAAATTTTAATTATTATTTTTTCAATTTTCTTTTAATTTTTTATTAAAATTCTTAACATGGCTTTAGCCGCACCTATTCTTAAAGTTCTAACATTATGGTATTGTCTTTAATCATCACATCCTATCGCCAATTGGACCGTAGCGACTTTAGATTTCTAAGTTGTTTCAGTGTGTTTCTTCTACGAAATATATTGCATCAAAGATGTCTCCTAGCACCATTTAGGAAACTTTTTTTTTATTGACCTGTGTTGATCTCCTTACACAATAAACACATTATCTCAAGACAATAGCCTCTTTACATTTAACTATTTTTTGTCAAACAATAACGGTAAATATTGGGAAAAATACCATGAGAAGTATGTTTTCATTTACAATAATGTTGTCGTTATGTATACTGCTAAACAAAAAGGACAAGAAGCGTCCATTAGCGAATTCAAAATAGCATCCCACTCGAAAATAAGGATCAGTGCCTCAACTGCCTTTGTGTGTCGCCCAACACTGAAAACTTCATTTCCATGTATTAATTAGAAGTATCCTAGGTTTCACAGACAAAAACAGCCTTTTCCCAGACAACATTTTTATGCACTTTCTTCACACTTCCTAGCTTAGTGTCATCATCCACTACTCCACAAACACACTATAAAACTATGCTTCTTCATTTGTAAAAGTTTGTTGATCTAAAGCTTACGACGAGATCGTCAACTCGGTTTAGTCGTCTTCACGTTAGTCACACTAATTAATCGCTGTGTATGCACGTCGATCACACTAATTAGTCGGCGTATGTATGTAAATTATCTTCGTTACATTCGTTCAGGTATGTGTATGTACGTCAGTCATCATAACACAACAATTTACAATCCCTTTCATCGGGGGTGGCGGAAGCTTGAGGACCGTGGGTGCTTTGGCACCCACAGATTTGAAATGTATAAAGTTCGTAGGTGGTGAGCATCCACAGAATCTGTAAACTTAGAGTGTGCGAAGACAAGCAGTTCCCATAGATTTTATGCTCTTAAAGTTAATATTTGGTATATAAATGTACATGTTGTAGACAAGCCACAAACTGTAGTTTCGTCTCAAGTATTTCTAGAACGAAAATTATTAATACAGTAGCGTAGTTGAATTTCATTATTTTTAAATTCTATGTTTGTAATGTTGTAAGACGAAACATATATACTTAACCTTCATCTTTCTAGAAAATTTATCTTTTTATTACATTTAAACAAATAGAATTCGCTGATAAACGCTTCTTGTCCTTTTTGTTTAGTAGTATACATAACGACAACATTATTGTAAATGAAAACATACTTCTCATGGTATTTTTCCCAATATTTACCGTTATTGTTTGACAAAAAATAGTTAAATGTAAAGAGGCTATTGTCTTGAGATAATGCGTTTATTGTGTAAAGAGATCAACACAGGTCAATAAAAGAAATTTTTTCTACGACTCTTTCTTTGGAAAGAGGTCGAATGACATTCAAATTTTCTTCATTTATAGAATTAAAAATGAAGTAAATATAAAACTTAGTTATTACATCCTTTCAATGAATTGTTTCAGCAAAACATCCGTCTCTCTCATTATAAATAAAGGTAAATACCAATGTGTGACTTGTCATTGGCTCTTACAGTTGAGCAAGATCGTGGCCCCTCTCCCCAATGTTGGCTGCCCCGGGCCAGACCTAAAGAAAACAGTGGTAAGGCGAAATAAATAGATGGAAATGAAACGAGTATTTGGCAGTAGTAGTTGACGGTTTAAACTACTCATCTTTTTCTTTGTTGGATGTCGCATTATGTAAGACATAATGACACATACAGAAAGGAAAGAGAATAAGAAACTGTCTTTCTATTTCTTGGATGAAATCTTTTTCTCTTTGTTCTCTTGTTAGACCGCATATGTGCGTATCTTGTCGTATGCGAGATAAAAAAGATGTGCTATACACTAAGGGTCTAATAAATTTTGATCCAAACAAAGCGTATTTTATACTAAAGCTGCTTTTGAGACTAGAAAATCTGTAAATTATTTCTATTTTATTTTTTTCTTGTTATTCATAAGAATATGTTGCTGAGCCAAACCAAACGTTTCAATTTATTAGCTAAATTTTCGTCAATGGCACATGCAATAAAAAACTAATTTCGACTAAATCAGATCAAACATAATAATTATATTATTAAGCACAAAATTAATTATTATTTTCTTAATTATTAATTAGTTTCTCTTGTTTCTAGAATACTAATTCTTGTTCTAATATCGTAAGAAAGTTGTATAAAGTGATTCATTTATACATGATAATTTTATGTAAATATTTTTAAGTTTTTATTATTATGCTTGATCTGATTTAGTTGAAATTAGTTTTTTAATGTATGTGCCATTGAAGAAAATTTAGTTAAGAAATTGAAACGTTTCGTTCAGCAACATGTTCTTACTAATAACAAGCAAAAATAAACTAGAAATAATTTACATATTATTCTTTATTTGTATCAAGACTCTCAAAATTCTCAAATGTTTGACTAGGGAATTGATTGAGAGTGAAATCAAACGAGAACAGAGATCTTCTGAGAGTATGAACGAAATCGGTCAGAAATCTCTCTCCCCGTAACGTTCTAGAAAGTATGGATTCTAAGAAAATAGAACTATCCAAAGCTGATTATCTCTCTTTCTCTTTCTCTGTCTCTCTCATATTTATCGGTGAATACAATGATTTTTCCTTCGATCAGTTTTGAACACATAATGTTTGATTTATGATAAATATTTTAGATGTTCACTAATACTTTATTTTCAATACCAATGTATATGAGCGACAGTAGTACAAGCGAAAATGAAGACAATAATTCAACGCCGATGGAAGATAACACAAAAACATTTCAAAAACGTTTGCTTAAAACATTTGGAAAAGTTAGAAACCAGGGTGATTATTGTGGTGGTGGTCGTTTAACAGATGTTTGTAATCCTGGACTGATGATAGATGGTACAGAAGAATATATTACATTTCCATTATTACCATCACAAGCAAAATTAATTGGTGAAAAATGTTCATTAGCACCATTTGGTAGAAAAGATGAAACAATTTTCGATACATCAGTAAGATTAAAAAAATTTCAAAAAATAGAAGAAAATTTTATCATTCTACATCATATCTCTATTTTAGATTCGTCATACATGGCAATTAAATCCATCATCATTTAGAATAACAAATTCAAAATGGAATAAATTTACATTAAATAATTTAAAACCAAAAATTGTTTCTCATTTAGGTTTAGATAGTAGTTGGATTAAAAATAATTTAATTGATTTACAATTATATAAATTATTATTATATGAAAATGGTAGTTTTTTTAAATGTCATCGTGATAGTGAAAAAGTGAATGGTATGTTTGGTACATTAGTTATTATTTTACCATCATGTTTTAATGGTGGAGAATTTATTATTAAACATAATAATCAAGAACAAATATTTGATTATTCATCACCAAAAAGTGATCATGATTATCATTATTTAGTTTTTTATGCTGATTGTCAACATGAAATTCTTCCAATAACAAATGGTTATCGTTTATCATTAGTTTATAATGTTGTAATTAATAAAGACAAAATACATTTATGTTCAGAAATTCCATTACCTATTTCGGATGAAGAAAATATTCAAAATGTTTGTCAAGCGTTAATAAATTGGTCGGAAGTTAGAAATAGTCCGTTAAAATTAGTTATTCCTTTGGAACATAAATATGTAAGTAATGTATCGATCTTGGTGGAAAATATCGAAAGGAAAAATGTCGATAAAAAAAGAGCAAAACGTCGAAGAGGAAAAATTAGAAAAACAAAAATCCCCAAAAGCAAAAAACCAAAACCGCGAAAAGGA
>CAJNOQ010000540.1:0-47432 GCA_905250885.1 Didymodactylos carnosus | reverse complement strand
CCTCGTGCAAAACTGACCAT
This sequence comes from Didymodactylos carnosus, assembly GCA_905250885.1. Lineage (NCBI taxonomy): Eukaryota > Metazoa > Rotifera > Eurotatoria > Philodinida > Philodinidae > Didymodactylos > Didymodactylos carnosus. The sequence continues at coordinate 47,412 of CAJNOQ010000540.1, read as the reverse complement.
AGGCAGCTGTTTCTAGGACTGTTTTCAAACTTTATTTCGATTAGAAAAATTTTCAAAGCAAAACACCTCGACTTTGGGCATCTTGCATTTAGTTTTTTGCGCTTCATTTGGCCTTTCGAATGGCGTAAGAATGAAGGCGCTAGTTATTATATGGAATCTACAAAATTTGATTTAATGCAAGATGCCCAAAGTCGAGGTGTTTTGCTTTGAAAATTTTTCTAATCGAAATAAAGTTTGAAAACAGTCCTAGAAACAGCTGCCTATGGTCAGTTTTGCACGAGGAATTTGAATATAATTCTAGAAATGTTTTCGAATTTACTTTGACGGAGATAGAGCTTAGTTTTTGAGGTGGCATGTATTTTTCATTTTTTGAGAAGTTCTCATTGTCGTCCAGGTTTCTCCATGAAGCGACTTTCCAAACTGAAAAAAAAGGTCAGATTCGTGATCAGCAGACCAAGACGCCTCAGAATATGTGTCATTTAAAGGAAAACAAAACATGTGCAAATTTCGAATTACGCGCACCTTATCTCCGCTTTCTTACTATTGTCTTGAGTGAATGTGGATGAATTGCCAAATTATGGTCCAATGAATTGGGTAGCAAGCTCCCTACTACTCGCTTGAGTCATTGAATATAGATAAATTGCCCAATTCACAATTAGTTGCTTTACGAAAACTAGATGAATTGGGTTAGAATCAGTTGCATCTAGATGAATCGCCCAATTCACGATGTTTTTTCAAACTTGGGTATAATAATTTGTCAGCTGGAATTTTTGATTATAGAAAAATAATTTGATCTTTTCATTACAACTACAAAATACATGTCCATTAAAATTATCATTGTCTGCTTGATTAATTATTAATTTAAAGTCATTATTTTCTTGTAACTGTATAGATTATGGTTGACTTTTACAGCAATGATTTAATGTATTAACTATCCGTTCATAGTGTTCATTTTGAGTCATGCTCGAGAGCGTTTTTATTGAATTTGTCTTAGATTTTGTATGTTAATTACTAGCAGATTTTAGACTAAATTCAACAAATCTTTTTTCTTTTAAACGTTCTTATGTTCTTTTACGTTTTTGTTTTTATGTTTTTTTTTACGTTCTTTTATGCCATTTCTTGTATTGTTTCTTTTAATGAATCAAAACTTAAACGAATATCCATTTTTACTAAGTACTGTTGATCTAATTTTGCTGTGGCTTCATCTCTTATATCTTTTAATTCTCGATGTTCATCAATGTCTTCATTGAATATATCAAATATACTTGTGTTATCATTTAAACGTGAAAGGAACTTTGCTGAATTTATCTGATTAAATTGCAATAGTCACAGCTGTTGGATTAGAATTTGCAGAGACATAATCATTCCGATTTAGAATGTATTTTCATAGACTGTACTATGATAGATTGACAAGGGTTAGTTGCCGTTTCGTCGAAAGCTTAATTAATATTCCTGTTTCGTCAAAAACATTTTTTTTTGGTGTTCTTGTTTCATCGAAAAATAAAACTAGAACTAAACTATAGATTATTCTAATTAATAAGCTTTTTTTAAATAGACTAATTAAAAAGAATGCTGAATTATTCTAAATGAAGTATATATACAGTAGTTAGAAACGAAAATTAATCACTGTCTATTCTATTTGTACTAAACTTTAACAGAATGATTTCTCTGATATATCCTGAACTGTAGTTCATGTTACAAGGGGGAAAAGCGCATTCCGCCGCTCCAGCCACTCCGCAGTGTAAACCGCACTACATCGCACTCCGGCACTCCGTACAATGGTCCGGAGTGGCGGAGTGCGTTGTTTTCTTTTAAAATAAAATAGTGATATTTCTCTCAGTATTCTTCCCCCAAAGCGGAACAATCCGATTCCCGAAACAGAACAGAACAAACCGGTACTTTCCTTGGGGAAATTCCCCAGATAACGGGATAATTGTGTTCTGTTCCGTGAATTCTTTTCCCACAGACAGAACGTCTTTGTTCTGCTTGTAAGAACAGAAATTTCTGGGACAGTTCAGTTCAATAAAATTTCTTAAGCCCGCGGTACTCCGAGCCGCTCCGGCACTCCACAGAGTGGCGGAGTGCGCTTTTTCCCCCTTGTCATGTTAGCTATTGTTGAAAGTAAGTGTAAGAAACCAATTTTATTTTACTTGATAACTTTCGTTACACCCAAGACAAAATTGTGAATACTATTGTTTATTGGAAATGTGAAGACCGTTCGTGTCCTGGGCATGCTATACAATATGGATCGGATCCACCAAGTATGAGGAAACCGTCCAATCAAGAAAACATGTGCACTTGCATTCATGCCACCGCAAGAAGTTGGGAAAATATGGACATTTATTATGGATCAATTTCAAGATATGAGCATATTGAGGTATTTTACAATTATATAACAAGTACGTGGGTAATGGTGTAATTATACAATTATGTAACAAGTAATGATGCATTATTCGATCTATCACTGTGGAATTATTTTGATTTTAAAAGTTCAAGAACAAATAATAGTTTAGAAGGTTGGCATCATCGTTTAAATTTTGATTTAAATCATATCATACATCCACATTTTTATATGATTATTCGTGCTGTTCAAAACAATTATGCACATAATTCAGCAATATTATCACGTCATACAGCCACTAGTACAATACCATCAAGAAAAAAGTTATTTGTGAATCGAAATGCACGATTACATGATTTAGAAAATCGTTATAAACAACAGACATTAACACTGCAAGGATATCTTGAAAAAGTGATGCGATTAATTGGTATCAAAAAGTTTTGATTTTCATTTATTTTTCGTTTGTGTTGTTTCTTTCTCTAGTCGTAACTGGTTCGATCGTGTTGACTCTTGTGTTGCTTGACGTTGCGAGGAGAGAACAGAAACCAGAGGTTCGCCCACATGAACCATCTGGTTCTGTTGTTGGAATCAACTTACAAACTAATGTGGATATCCGTCGTTGAGGTTCCAGTACTGCTTGTGGTGGATTTTCATAACTCATCAGTTGTGCCCTTCTTGAGCTCGAAACGAAAACTCGATGACTTGTGATCCACCGGGGATTACTTCGTTTTTGTGCGAACTCAAAAATCTTATCCAACATGGATATATCGATGATGTGTTTGTATTTTCAATGCTTTATTGATTCACATATATTCAAAGTTAATGTATAATTATTCAAAGGCCACGAAAGCAGACAATTGACTATATCTCCGCTTGGTATGTTTCTCGTAAGTGTAATGTAATGATGCTTATATTTGTTGTAGGCAGTGTAGTAAAAGTAGGCAAAATACTTATAGTTTGCATGAGTTGATGATGAGTTTGTACAAACTTCTCGACCTTGAATCAACTGAGTATCATAGTACGTGATACTCAGGAACTATTCACTAAACAGCTAAGGACAATCGTGATAAGAATCAATTGATGGGCCCTTGATTTTGAACTTTAATCGCGTATACGGTTGTGAAAAGTTTTATGTTTATTCAAATAAACTAAACTTTTAAGGACCCCGTATAAAATATCTTTCTAATCAAATGAAACAGAGAACACAGAATAAAATAAGTGTCACAATGTTGTATGTGGTGGGTGTCTATAATATTGCTCTAGCAATGCAAAAGAGTGAACAAAACGTATCTCACGATGCCACGGATAAATTTAATTACACATATACCGATGAGAAAGCGATAACTCGTAGTACGCTCCACAGTGGGCATTTTTCTATAGACCAGGAGGACATATGCCGTAGGAGTGGTATGGAAGCCTATAAACACGTTCTTCTATAGGTTTTCGAATATGCTCTTTCTAATGATGAGATTTTTAATACTCAAAGTAATTCCTTGTGAGTTTTCTGGAGACCGGATCTCTGGAAAATCCATAAAAAATATTTTTGCATTTCGAGAACCTCACTATTCGAAAGATCATATTCAAAAACCAATAAAAGATGTGTTTATAGACCTGTGTACTATTGCTAAAATAAATATACAAAGCAAAATTTGCTGCGGACAAGCTTTCAAGTCTATAATTCAATTTGATCGAAAATATTTCTGAAGAAAAATTAAAAGCTATACATCATTCGATGCAGTTTTTCACGGTGATTCCGAATATGGCGTTATTTGTACGAAAAAGTGCTTTGATGAGAGGAAAATGTGAAATACGCGAAAACCCCTTGGGATTTTGGAAAATCCGTAAAACCTCCTTGGAAAATGTGCGCGATTTTGCGATTTTAGAATACAAAGAGTAGCGTTTGAGGAACATTTTGATGCGTTTGAATGTTATTTTCGCGTGGGGCTAACGAGGACGACCCGACTATACTGGAGTACTGTTACTACGGACTGACGTGTTGAAGAACATGTCGCTCTTACTTATTGAATTCGGTGCCGAAATACAAATATGTTGTTATCAATAAATAACTGAAGACGTGCTGCTTCTGAATATGTGCTTTGAAATCGCGTATCATAATTGAGTAAGCAAAGAATCTTTATTTCGTATGTAGTAACGAAATCCGTAATCGGTTTTGTGTACCGTGATTTCTTGTCGTAGGAACCATTTTCAAAATAGACATTTATATACCATTCGATAGCCCTTTGAAAGGGCTACATTTTCCACTATTTGTATTTGAATTAGGAGCACCTTCGATTTTTCACCTAATTTCCGCCTGGATGCCCACTGTGCGTTCCAAGCTATCCCCATTTAACTACTTTGCGAACGAACAAAGTTTTATATTTGGTTGATTGTTTTGAATTTTTATCGTATGTGAGAATGCAAGAGTGAAGTGTTTTAAGTTTCTTTTATCACTGAAACGGAATTATATGTTTTAATGACCTTGTAAAGCAATCAGTAGAAGAATATAACAAAACTATGGATTTGTTAAATGCTTCATATACTGACTTTTCTATTTCTTCTCTTTCCTCTTTAAGCAAGATCTGCGGCTCAACCAGAATAGAAAAAGAGTGTAATAATATAAGAACATATCAAAAACGATAGATGGAAACGCATCACATCAGTTTTGTTCGCACTGCCAATGAAAAAGAGCACACACAGTTCTGCTTGTACCCATCTACAAATTCAATGTCTCCAGTTAATTCCGTATGCAAGAGCTATCCCTTTTTCAAGGAGAGACTTTTGTCATTAACGACACGTGCTCTGTTCTAATTTCTTTGTAAAATTTTCTCTCCCACTTTATACAGCGTTGTTAGCACTCAAAAATGTTCAACGTTCCTCACAATATACTTACTTTAGCTCTTCTAACTTTTCTCAAAATAAATGACAATCTATATAAAACAATATTTTGAATTGTCTAAACGCGATCGAATATACAGAGTCATTATTACATATGGACACCAATAGTACCAACAGATACGCCGCCACCCGTTCCAATCGATGTTTTAATCCAACACCGCGAAGTGCTTACAATATAGGCAAACGTCGTACAAGTGGCTGTGTCCAGACACCAGGCGCAACATACAGCATAAGTCATCGGTAGTGCATTCGCTATGTCATTATTTGGGTAGTCGTAGTTGACAACAACCGTAAAATTCGAACACTCATATTGACCTTTTGTGGAAGGATAAACCGATATCGTTACAGTACATAAAGCATGTTTTGCACTTACTTGTGGTAGTAAGGGTTGTTGTAGATGTTGTTGCTGTCGTATCTGTTTGAGAAAAATATTAATGATGGATGGTCATTCCCTAGAAGGAAAGTGTACCTGAGGTGGAGGATGTTCGGAGCGAATAGAGGACAGCCAATGAGGTAAGCGCGACAAGTACAAAAAATAGTATCACACCAACAAAGATCAAGCATATTTTTAATAGGGATGTTCCTTTCCTAAAACGATAATATATACAAGAATTTTTCCACAAAATTAATGACGAGACTACAAACTTCGCGGTTGTAACCGTGTGTTGAGAATCAATTTGAGTCAACAAGTGTGATGGTGGTGGTGGTATGTACAAAATTTGATCACTAACAGTTTGATTGTAGAATGGCGCAGAGGAGCTGGGCTCCGGCGAGCGAAGCTGGTCTCGCTTAAAAAAGGGGTCAGATGTTATTCGTACAAATGGAGATGTGAGATGCTTACACTGTGCTTCATATGAGTACACTGCTATTCATATTCAAGTTTTTGTAATTTAATTCTAATTATTTATTTTATTAATAATTCCTTGAGTGAATATGGCGGTCTCCACTGTAGTATGATACGAAAAACGATTATTATTATTGTCTAATGCTTCGTTTTTTCAAAAACATAACGACAAGAGCATCACTCACATTGTGCTGTCTCTTAAAAGCTATGTTTTTCTTCTTTCCTTTCTTCGACTATTACAAAAGCGAAATCAATTCACAGAAAAGAATGGAATTAACGAACAATATGTTTGTCCTCTTGTTTTTCTGTTTTGCCATGAGATCATGAAAAATTTGGCCATAGACTTCCAATGTTTATTTTTTCTCTCACTAGTTTAAGTCACCATCTGGGTAAGTATTAAATGTGGCAGAGTATGAGAATTCGCAGTCGATCATTACCTGATCTATTTGGTGACGAGAAACTAGTCAGAAAATAATAGATAATTCGCAAACACATCATATACATCAATAGGCATTATTGTCATTCATTGCATATCGAAATAAATTTTCAACGAATGCGTACTTTCCAAGGTCTGTTTGCCAGAACTCAAAAGAATATTACTTTTAGAATAGTAATAGAACTCAAAAGAAGTTACTTTTAGTTTACGGATGTCTGTAGAAGCCTCCTGAAGATCGAAAATAAACCTCTTATTTCAAAACATCCAGTTTGATTGAGCGCACAGGAATATCAATAAACGTGCACAAATTAATGTATTGTAAGTCCTGTCGTTACAAACATAAGTAGCCGCCATTCTCATGTGCAAAAAGTGATTCCGACATCTTCTGACATCTTCCCTTGTCGCACGTTGTTTCGTAATACTGCCGGTTACCGACGTGTGTATAGATTACTGTTGGTTAGCCGTACCGTTCGGTATAACTACCGGTTTATTGACGCCTTTTCCTCCACCGAGGATTACTGCACTGTGTTTTTCAGATCGTGGTACACGAAAAATCGTCTGTAAACCGTTTTGACACAATCACTTTTTTGTTTTGCGGTTGGCAGCCTGTATAAGAAAGCCAGAAAGGTCAAAAATCTTTCAGATTATAGAGACAAGTCAACTTATAGAGGCTTGAGTCAACTTTTCCCCGTTCGGGTACCTCATTGCGCTGGATGCGCAAACAAAAATAAAAAAAGCTGAGAACTAGATTCGAACTCTTGCACTGATAAAATACCGCTTGATACCGTTGATACAACCCACCGATATACCGCACGGGTCGGTAGATTCCAGCTCCGCTGGTGGTATACCGGGGAATGTAACAGACTGATATCGTAGCGATAACCGTGCGGTATTTAACCGGTTTTGATGACATAGGTTACCCGTGACCTGCTAAGCATTGTTTTTAATTATTGTAATAATCCATCAATACTGTGGCTGCTATTGTTAGTTTGTCCTAAATAATCAACTGATAAAAGGCTCTTCTAGCAATGGAATAAACTAAAATATCTGCTTTGTTTTCATATTTTCCCATAAAATCTGTTCAACACAAGACAACAAGATACGAATTCCAAACTCTAACTGATGAAGCGGTTCCCATTGAGATTAAAAAATATTTAGTAATTGAAAAAAGAAATTTTGATACCGATGAAAATCTTATGGTACTTTCGCTGGAAAAATACTTTGCTGTGAAGGTTCTTGGTCGAAGACGAAAACCTGTTTTTCTGATGGCCCACGTCCAGTACATGCGAAACATATGTCATCTCGCGTCCTGCAATCTTGTGGAGAACCACTTCATCGGATTAGAGTTTGGAAAGACGCGTTGAATGCGTATCTTGTTGTCCTGTGTTGATATGATTTTATAGGGAAAATATGGTTTATAAAACGAACCTGCTTTTCGGGAAAAGAGACTTTTCTAAACATTTTCCTGAGAACATGCTTAACACTTTGATTACTATGTTACGTCTTTAAAAAGTGCACTGTTGTCGCATCTAAACAAGCATAGAACTAATCAAAGGTTATTCAAACAGATATATTCCAAGATGCCTACATAACTTCTCTCAAGAACAAACAAAGAAAGAAAAGCTTTTATTGTTTTTATTGTACTGCCATAAAAAGAGCTAAACGAACAATTGGAAAGAGCTATATGTTGTAATGAGAGACAATCATATTACTTTCAAAGTATGTAGGGCACAATAGAAAAAACACGTATAAATCCTTTCCTATGAACATCTATACTTAGTATAAGGTTCTTAAAATCAAAAAAAAGAAACAAGAAAAAAGAGACCAAACAAATGAAATCGTTGTCCTAAGGACTACATTGTATCTTCTGAGAGAAATCCTTAAATAGAACATCATCATAAAATAAAAATGGACGAAAAGAAAAGAAAAACGTTGGACTTAGAGAAAGAAGAAAAGAACATAAAGTGAGAGCAATAAAAATAGATGAAGGAAACTGTGTCAATAGGAGAAAAGCACCTAATATTGACGTTTTAGAAACAAGGGGGTGGATCAGTTAAATCTGTAAAAGTGAAAAAGTAGAGGACGTAGTCTGTTAGAAACGCTTACTGGCAGTAATAAAACCACCCGCAAACTGACACACAGATATTAAGAGATCACTGGAGAAATGTGTTCTAAGTAGAAGTGTATCAACATCTAAACTAAGACCTAGATTACCCAGCTGAACAGCCAGAATTGCTCGAGCTCGATCGTACTTTGAACATTCCAAGAGCTAGTGTTTTGGATTTTCAACAACCTTTATTGACGGAGACAGCGAAAAACAGCTATCGCAGAAATTTTTACAAACAAGTTTATGTTGTTTGATGAAAGTTAAGCGCGGAGAAATCCACTCTTAAGTGGCAAAATAGTGCATCAGCTCGACGATATAATATACATGGTAATTTATTGGTAGGTGAAAGTACAATGTTTTTTAACTTTTTCGAAATGTCTCAGACTTTTGTCCAACACTTAGTTGCAGATGTGTTGAGATGAGATCAGACCATTCACTAAGAGCAGTCGGGAAAAAGGACAACTGAAAAAAAGAATTTTTATCTGCATAATCATATAGTTTAGCCACCCTGTCTCGTCTTAAGCTGTACTTTGTTTTCTTTACCTCTATGTATCTAACATGCTCAGCATTTATTCTAACTAAACCAAAAATAATCTTATAAATCCTGCACATTCTGTTAACATAGAATAGCTGAGAGAACGAGAGCCAATGTTGATCCAGGAACAACTTATCTTTAGAAGTACCTCTCATAGCACCACTAACAGTCAAGCGGATCTGATACTGACAACTCTCTAATTTTAGAATATTCTTTTGCGTAGTCAATGAGAATATTTCGCTGCTATGGTTAACTAGAGACTGAATAAGAGATTTGTATAAGCATTCAAATACTGAACGATTGAGATTCCACTTGAGAAGTCTCATATAGTTGCGAATGAAAGTTATTTTTCCAATTCGCGAACGAGTTTGTCCTGAATTAATAACGGTGAATGGTATGAATTTAAAGCTAACGCATGTTTATGCAATAACTGGGCGACACATTTTTCAAAATTTAGAGTTACTTACCATGTAGAACACCACTGCACTATTTGTTCAAGACCTCTGTTTATTGTGTCAGTTGACTTTTGAAGAGACGATGAGTAGTGAAAAAGACTGGTGTCATCAGGATACAAACTGAAATGAGATTCAAGACCCTCTCCTAGATCATCAATATAAATGAGATATAAAAGAGGGCTCAGAATTGATTCTTGAGGAACGCCACAGTTTATTTCTAAAAAATCAGATGGAAAACCATCAACAACTGTTCTTATTTTTCTATTATTTAGATAATTTTCAATCCACTTAACAACTTGTTCACATACCCCTTTTTGTCTCAGCTTGAAAATTATTCCTCTATGCCACACACACTGTCGAATGCCCTTGAGAAGTCAAGGAATATAGCTCTTACAAAACCTTGTTCCTCAAGACTTTCATGAATGTGGTGGATAAGATTTAACAGTTGATTAACACACGAGTCTCTTTTAACGAAACCAGATTGATGAACTGAAATGAGATTATTCGAGAAGAAATAGTTGTATAAATAGGTGAATATCACACGTTCCATAACCTTGCCGATAATAGGAAGAAGCGTGATTGGACGATAATTTTCTATTTTGTTTACATCCCCTTTCTTATAAACTGGTAAGACATTACCAATTTTCAACGAGTCTGGAAAGATGGAGTGTTTAAGAAAAGAATTAATGAGATCGCAGATGGTCGGCGCAAGAATAGGTGTAGCATCTTTACTTTAGTTATAAACACACAGACGGCAATGTTGCTAGTTGCACGAATAATAATAAAACAATTATTTTCGATAGTTAACATATTTAAAACAAAATTAGCGAAGAAATTTTAAGGTAAGAAAAGTAAGAGAAGGAATCATGCGGATGCTAATCAGCGGAAGTATTCACAGATATTCACAAATATTTTCATTCCTCCAAAACTTTCCTCACCAACTTTTAAAATTATTTATAACAACTGTAGCTCTTAATTAATGTACCGGAACAGGTTTCATATTCTTAAGTTAAGAAGTATCAAACATAAAGAGAATAGTTTTCCTGTTGGGCTAAGATACCATAAATAGTTTTTAGTTTATACGGTAAAACAACATATCGTTCAGGGTTGTTTTGGTTTATTCATAATTTGAACACGTATTAAGCAGCGGTGGAGCGACCGTTTGTGGGTGAGGAGCGTCCTCCCCTTCTGATTACATTAATTTTGATGGAAATAATAACGGACGCTTTCCGCACGAAAACCACCCGATATATTTTTGAGAAGATAACGATTGGAACTGATCAAAAACCGTTCCTTATTTTATTTGTAATTTTTCTGCGCCGTAAAACTTTATTGTAGACTACCATATGCTGAAGTTTTTAATCATTTCTGAGCAACGGTCCAGAAAGTGTCTTCGATCGTATTTATTCATTTTTCTCGGAAAGCCCGACGTTCTTAATAGAATCTTATGTACGAAAACATGCGTAATTAAACGGGCTTTAAGATGATATGTAGCACACCTTTTCACAATAATGTCTTCATAGATGTATTGGGCAAATACTTGACAGGAGCCTCGATTTTACCCATAATCACCGACAAAAACTGATTCTACTTCTGTCAGCATAGTCAGACCCGGAGATACATAGAAAGATGTAGAATTGAAAGGCTATACAATGAGCTATAACACATTGTTTCGAAGATTTGTCTTCACAGATGTATTGCTCAAATACCTGACAAGAAGATCGATTTTAGTCGTAGTGACAGACAAAAATGCTTATAGTTTTGTTCTACAGATAGAGATTAGAAACAGAAAGATATTAGAAATGTAGAATTGAAAGAGCTAAAAAATCAGCTGTAACAGGTTGTTTCGAATCCTAAGTGTGTCAGACTTATGGGCAAAATAGTGAACAGATATAGTGATTTTGACCTATTGTAGAATAGTTAGTGAAGTATAGTGCTGTAAACAAAATCAGATGCAGAATGGTTATTATATAAAACGTGCAGAATTGAACAAGCTTGAAATTGCAATTTAAATAGTATGCATTAAGGCATTAATATGCTAAATACTATACGAATACCATAAATTTGACGTGTGTTAATCTTACAAAGAAAATGTGGCATGGCTATTCGTGAATAAAATCGTAATATTTTATGCATATAAACACGTGGATGTACACAAGTCGATCGAAAGATACATCGTGCTTTAAAGCATGTTATCGCGGAATGGTAAACTGTATATAAGCGTTCTTTCATATGATGATATTTTGACCAGACCAGATAACTATATAAGAACATATATTTATTTTCTATTCAGTTAGTACTGAAGTGTCGTATAGTTAATATCAATTTATGTTGTGCTAGTCTGTGTTTGTAATCTTCTCCTTCTTCACTCCATTTTAATAAAATACTAAAACATAATCTTTCACAACCAGCACAAATCAGGAGTAAGTCATTCAAATTATTCTAAATATCCTCATTTTCCATCTCCGAACCAGAAATACAGTGGTAAGTTCAGGAGAAAACGAATTCGGTGCAGCTCTAATCTCCTGTGAGAGGAATTCAGTACTAACAAGTGGAGGGAATACAGTTTGATAATTCATTTGATGATATTTTCATCGAACACAACCAGATAGTTCATTGTGCAGAGTCAATTTGAAAAATCAGAATCGATAGGTGTCGTGTGTCATATGTGTTTGTGACCGTTCCTTATGGTTGACCTCAATTCGACTACAATACATCGTTATCTTTCTTATGTTCGCTAGTTCGTTCGTCCGTTCATTTTTTTTTTCGTTATTCTCATATCAGCTATTCATTAGAATATACTGGATTTTCGTCGTTCTTTATTCATATCTTGGAACAAGAAGCACAAAGACAAACGAAATTAAAAGAAATTAAAGGGTGCCTGTCTTCTGGCAACGTGACATTCCCGGGAGACGCAAACACGAAGAAGAACAAGCAGTTGTTATATATTTTTGATTGAAATAAGAGAATGTTCAGTGGATAATGCACCATCATAACACAAGATCAAAACAACATTTAAACGATTTTAAGATTAACGAACTACTACTATGTCCAAAATCACGTCCCATAACTTCTCTACAAACAGCAAAAAACGATACACGTCGGCTACCGAGTCCATCTAGATTATTCAACAAGTTCAGTCAAAGTCAAAACCAACTCAACAGCAGCAGCCGTCAAGCCAGACATTTGAATGCTACAGGCAGAAACAACAGTCAGGTAGTGCAGACATTCGCGAGGATTTTCAAAAATTTTCTGGTGTCGAAGATACTGAATTATGGGTAGAGTCAATAAATGATCAATTTGCAGAGATCCGTATTCCATCAAATCAACGTCTCGATTTTATCCCATCGTTATTAACTAAAAAGGCCTTAACGTGGTTTTTTCGTAACGAATCAAAGTTTGAAACGTATGGTGCGTTCGTTGATAAGTTTTCGAGTACATTTAATAACGCCACAATAATAACGCCAACGATCACGACCGTTACTCAGAATCATTCATTGTCAGTACGAAGAGATCCCCATGAATTGAACATTCAAAGATCAATCAGTGATCATGTCTTGAGAAAATTGAAAAGTTTTGGTGGCAAAAATGAAAATGCATTCTGTGGCTTGAGGATTTTGAACTGCAGGTCAAATCCCAAGAATGGTCAGATGATATGAAATTTAAATGTGTACCAACACTCTTACAGGATGAAGTAATGAAATGGTATAAACGAAAGTCAGCAACAATTACCTCATGGTCTGAATTTGAGAAGCAAATCAAAGAATTCACATCAAAATTCAAAAACTGTAAAGCATTTGAACGTCTGCTTCATTACGAACAATCAATGAATCAATCAATCAAGGATTATTATAATGAAATCATGGATCTTTGTAAACAAGCTGATCCACAAATGTCAGAAACAATCAAATTACCATATTTGTTGACTAAAGTTAAGCCAATATTGAAACTGGAAGTCAGTAAAAAGTTCCCAGAAGCACCAGCGGATTTCTTGAATTGTAGCAAACAACTTGAAGAATTGATGGAATTTATGAAAGATGATCCAACAACAGTTAGCGTTGCCTCTGCTCCTCAGTCATCAACGAGCTCAAGAATACATGCATCGATAAATCGAAACGATCAACGACTGTATGTTCCACCTCCGAGAAGATTTGAACAACAGCAGGAATCAAATAAAATACATCATTTAATGGTCAATCGATCAGCCACACCACTACCATCGCCTTCACAGACATCCAGAAACAATCCAAGTCAGTCAAGTAATGCAGCTGCTAACTCACAATCAAACCAAAGACAACACAATTTATACTATTCGCGCAGTGCATATCCCACGCCACGACCACCACAAAATTATTCCGGATGTTATAGCTGTGTATCAAAGAGCCTGTCTAAAGCGACAGGATTTTCCGTAGCGGAGTCATCGAACGATGGTAATGCCTCCGGTGTAAATTAGAACAATAATCCATCATTGTTTTTTATTAGTGTAGCAGTTAACAACAATATGATGCAAGTTATGATTGATACCGGAGCTACTAACACGATTATCGCCGAAAATGCTTTGAGGAAAACGAAACATCAAAAATTCAGCACCAATATCCATCATTCTCTCTCACTGGCAGATGGAACAACTCATTTGAAGATGACCGGCACGGTGCAATTAACAATCAAGATTAAAAACATGATTACAACGGTTATGGCATCTGTAGTTAAGGATTTATTCACTGATTGCATCATTGGAACTGATTATATCAAAAAGTACGGTTTACAATTTGATGCTGTGCAAGAAACTATCACAGTCTACCAACAACATCATAAGATTACCATCCCAATGACTAAACAAGATAATCTTGTTCGGGTGCCATTGAGATTAACAGATTCGATTCGAATACCACTACAGCAGCAGGTCACTATAAGAGTGTCTGCTTGTATATCATCGTCCAAGGTGTTCTTCAAGCCGATACGTTTTATGCATCACGGACCACCTCACAACATGGGTTATCGCAGTGGCTCTCCCTGACTGCAAAGCTGACAACCGCTGAAACGATTTATAACGAATACATATGTAAATATGGTGTTCCTACTTTGTCAGACTAGATTAGACTACTACTAGATTGACTAGATTTTGCCAGATCAGGGAAATCATTTCAAGAACCAGCTGATGGACGCGATGGCTATTTTGCTCGGACACCACCATATTTATTCAACAACATATCATCCACAGGCAAACGGTATGATTGAAAGATTTAATGCTACCTTCGTCCCACAACTCGCCAAATTGCAAGATACAGAATCCAATAACTGGGATTCATTTCTACCTTCGGTGGTCTTCGCCTATAATACGGGACAGCATAATACTACAGGTTATTCTCCATTTCAATTGCAATATCGACAGAAGCCAAAATTACCGCCAGACGAACCGCCAAAACAAGTGATGCCACACCCAATAATTTTTATCAGCAATTGAAGAAAAATTTAAAAATTTATCATGAATATGCTCGTCGAAATATGATTCGCCAACAGGAACGGTAAAAGCAACGTTTCAACAATTGTCGTATCAGAGATGATCAACGTCAAATACACCGAGATCTACAACAATATGCAAGCAACGACGTATCGTCAGTTTTGGCTATTGTCCGTGAACGAGATCGATATAAACAACGAAATAATCGTCGTATAGTTTCAACAATCAATTTAGCTCCAAGTCCTCCTGAACAATTGATGGACTATGAAAATCCACCAGAAACGGAACTACAACCTCAGCAACGAATATCCGCATTAGTTTGTGAGTCGATTTCAATAACAGGAACGGAAATGTCTCGGATGGTTCATGTAGACGAAGCTCTGGTCTCTGTTCTCCCTTCACACTGTCGAACAACACAACCGAAACGATTAAGACGAAAACCACGACGTCGTAGCAAGAAATCTCGTCTGAATTCCAACAAGAAAGCATCGAAACGTCATCGAAAAACTGATTTTAAATACGAACTTGTTAAACCAATTGATCCGCAATTTCATCCAACACAAGTTCGACGCATTCTCTCTCCATAGTTTAAACTTGAAATATAGAAGAATTATCATTAAAGATAATCGTTTATGTATTGGTTTAAAAAATGCGGAAAGCTGAGAAGAGTTTAATCGTCGTATTCCTCCGTTTTTATTTTCTTTGTTCATTTATATACACAGACTACATTTTCTTTCCATTATATGTATACATTTTCTCCTTTTCTCTGTAGTCATTTTTATTTATTTGTTATTGTACATCAATGAGGCGAACAGACGTAAAGTTTACTCTTTCCTTTGTCTATATGCTTATATTAAACACATTATAAAGAGATCAGATAACTAGATAAGAACATATATTTATTTTCTATTCAGTTAGTACT
Organism: Didymodactylos carnosus; assembly: GCA_905250885.1. Lineage (NCBI taxonomy): Eukaryota > Metazoa > Rotifera > Eurotatoria > Philodinida > Philodinidae > Didymodactylos > Didymodactylos carnosus. The sequence goes on along the minus strand of CAJNOQ010000540.1, from coordinate 31,416 downwards.
GAAGTGTCGTATAGTTAATATCAATTTATGTTGTGCTAGTCTGTGTTTGTAATCTTCTCCTTCTTCACTCCATTTTAATAAAATACTAAAACATAATCTTTCACAACCAGCACAAATCAGGAGTAAGTCATTCAAATTATTCTAAATATCCTCATTTTCCATCTCCAAACCAGAAATACAGTGGTAAGTTCAGGAGAAAACGAATTCGGTGCAGCTCTAATCTCCTGTGAGAGGAATTTAGTACTAACAGCAAGACGCTGGAGACTCCAGCCTCGAAAGTTCCAGAAGCTGATCGTGATTTTGTATTTATGACTAAAAATATCATAATACCCAAAGATAATTGATGCTGTTCTACAGAGCGAATTTTAACAAATCTTTAGTGTCTAGGAGTTATATGACAAAAACTGCATTCAGTCAGAAAGCTACTCTATGATAGCAGTATCTGAAGTTTTTTCAGTAGTTTCAAATATGTCACTTTTAAACACAAAAGCTTCAGTGACAGACAGATTCAGAAGGCCAAGGTATGTATCAACTCCGCTTTTTCCATAGTTAAAACAGATTAGATCTCAATACTTGCTTAACGCTAGATGATATCAAGTAGTACACTCTAAACAAAAATGCGACTTCCAAGAAGACACATAAGTCGGATCTCAAAAAGCCGCATTTTAGTGCCTCCTCTGAAGATACATGATACGACTTTACCTGGTAGTCACTTTATAGCATCTTTGCTCTAGTCGCATTAGAGACACGTAAGTCGGATCCCTTTTAGTCGTATTTTAGCGACTCTTTTGAAGTCGCTTGTTCATGCCAAGAATTGAACTCGGTCTATTCGCTTACGGGACGAATGTGTTCATCACTGAACCACACAGGTACATTAGTTATTAGCCGCCTACGTTGACATTTCATGTGCGACTTTGATTAAAAACTTACAGACACATGGAAGGCGGAATGTTGTGACTACTAAGCGTCTTTCTCGTTCACACATCTTCTATACGACTCCAATGTAACTTCTATATACCTACCAGTAGACACACTGAAGACGCCTACACTCTATAAAAAAATGCGACTTCTAATAAGACACGTAAGTCGGATCCCAAAAACCGCATTTTAGCGTCTCCTTTGAAGAAACATGATGTGACTTTACCTGGTAGTCACTTTATAGCATCTTTGCTCTAGTCGCATTAGAGACACGGAAGTCGGATCCCATTTAGTCGTATATTAGCGACTCTCTTGAAGTCGCTTTGATGTGTCTTCTGGAGAAGACACATTAAAAAAGTTTCGTTCTTGCCAAGAATTGAACTCGGTCTATTCGCTTACGGGATGTGTTCACCACTAAACCACACAGTACATTAGTTATTAGTCTTATTAGCCTCTTACGTTGACATTTCGTGTGAGACTTTGATTAAAAACTTAGAGACACATGGAAGGCGGAATGATACGACTAATAAGTGTCTTTTTCGTTCACATGTCTTCTATGCGAGTCCAATGTCACTTCTATATGCCTACCAGTAGACACATTGAAGATATATAGAAAACGCCTACTACTTTGAAGTCGCAATCTAGTCACATACAAGATACTTTTTCTCGGCCGACACATCGCTGAAGTCGCATTTTTTTTTAGAGTGACTGGAGTCAAAAAGTAGTGCACATGATGTTTTCTGAACAATGTTTGATCGGAATAAGCTAAAGAGTTCTGATTTTCATCATTTTGAAGTAAATTCAGGGGGCTATCCATCGACCTAACAATGATCTGAAAAACTACCAGTTTCAGGTAGTATACTTTCTCGGACAAAATGTCCACGGAAAGGCTTTCAGATAAAATTTTCGTCTTAAATTCACATCTAGATAAAGCAACATCTGCTCTACAAAACTACACAAGTTCGAGACCTCTCGCTTTTTTTGTTTGGGAACAATAGCCACTTTGCTGAAAAGACTGGGCATCCACGAAACCGACCTTTCTTTTACCGACACTTTTTTAAAAATTCTTTTATAAATTATTACATTATCTGGTAAAAGTATTAAGCGTTTGTTACTTATTACCGGTAAAAAGGTAATAAATCTTGTTGTTTTATTACTTATTACTTCTTCATGTAATAATTTTTCATTATTTTACTTAATTACTTTTTATTAGTTTTCTTCTTATCAGTAATAAGTAAAGTAATAAAAGATTATTACTTGAAAAAAGTAATAAGTAATAAAGTAATAAGATTTGTCACATGTTCCAAGTAATAACTAATACGTTTTATTACTTATCACTTAGTAAAGAGCAGTAAAGTGGCACCCCTAGTACGAAGAGAAGTACACAGAGAAGCAGTGAAGCGGGGCGAGAAGTCATGATCTGTGCAAGAGGAAGAAATCCATTATTATGAGTTAAGGAAACGTGAATGGTAGATCAAGAGCTAATGGAAGGAAAAAGTTCATTACAGTGAATAGGTCTCTGGAAGATGAGACAATGAGGAAAAGGAAGATGACCCTTTACACTTATGCTTTTAGTCACATGGAAAAACAAAATTCGAAGAGATTTCCAAATAATAATTGACTAAGTTTCCCATTGGAACTTTTAAATACTTTCGAATTAATGCAAACTAATTTCGAGATTCAACGGAACTTGAACAAATTTGAAAGGAAATTCGTTCACATTAATTTAAAAAACTTTTTGGTGTTCAAAATTAATGCGCATCAATTTAAATCTTTGAATAAATGAAAAAAAAGATAGAAAAATATACTTCAAATTAATGCGCATTAATCTGATTCATTTTTTCGTGAAAAAATTAATTTCCCTCGTTACCGCATTATACAAAGTCTCATATTAAATTAATGTACACGAATTTCGAGCTTCGAATTAGTGTACATTAATCCGAAAACTCTACACAAACTTTAAATTGATGTGAAGTAATTTTTCATCGTTTTTTGCGTCAGAAATTAGTGTACATTAATTTAAAATTATTTAAAAGTTCCAATGGGTATACTTTGGAAGCACGCCTGACCTGCTTGGCCGATCCACTATCGCAAGAAATTAGTCATTTTTGAGATAAGCTAGTGCAGTGGAATGATTCATCTATGTAGTACATGCACTTATCACCTAACGCTTCGCTTCTATTTGGATGAATTTTTGTGGACGTATTGTTGTCAATGCTTTTTTTACTATGCTTTTTCGTGGACGTTTTCTAGCAAGCGCTTTTTTTAGACGCTTTTGTTCTTGCCGTGTGTTTCGAGGTAAGCCTCTCAAAACCTTGTCAGATTCTCTCAAACTTTCTTTCTAATTCTCTACTTCTCGCAATTCATCCTTCATGTCACTCTAACGTGCCATATGACTCATTGATTTTTATTTTTGAATGTATTTCCGTCCTTACAGCGTGTTTGTGCAATCCATAAGAGAAAATGCGTACGTGAATCATCAACATTTTCTTTTTTTTCTGTTCTACATATAAATATATATATATAAAATAATGATAACGGGAGACGTACACACTCAGAGACTGATTCGAGCCAGAAATTACTTATAAAAGAAAGAAAGGTGCGCAACTTTGACAATGACTACCACATTTAATGTTTCTGAAGTAGAACCATGTATAAAAGATCACTCTCATGCCAAATTCGAAGAAGAATTAAAACGATGGATGCCAAAACAACAACCACCATTATTTTCAACATTAGAAAAAGATCCTCCCGTTAAACCGACACAAGAAACTCTCTTGTTTGAGAATGGTCAAACAAATTATCCTTTGATTGAACTTGATCATCGCGTTAACAATGCATTCATTGCTACAATTTACAAAGCCTACTGCGAACATTATCGATTGGAATTATCGGTTGAAGATTTTTGGGCGGCAATTGCTCAGGGAGTTAGTATTCATTTGAATGAAAATGCAGAGAAATTTCGTTCTCTATTTGTGTCTCATGAAGGACAGAAAGAATTGACTTTGGCTGTTGATTCTCTAAGAATACCGGATTCTGAGCGTCCATCAATTGGAAACAAAAATGTACCGGGTATTAATTGGCCACTAGCCGTTAATCAAATGGGCGAATTAATAAAGAAGGATATGAAAACCGATTTTGCTCAGTTAATGACAATACCCTTTTCACAGACAAGTCCAATTGAGCAAGCTGTTTTCGATTGCACATTAATGGACTCGGTTAAAGCTTACTACAGTTATCGATTTAGTCTCTGCTGTAAGTACAAGCGAGTCATTTTGCGAGCATAATTTATTTTAAACACAGAAGTATAGTTATAGCTTCTGTGATTACTGATGTTGAGCTATGACTTTTTCTCGTGCTTTTTTGGAAATATATGATTTTGAGAGTCAAAATACCAGCTCGATTGGTGCTTTTATCGAGAAACAATCGTGCATTTGACGTTCTCATTCCAGATGGAAAATCTATATCTGTTGAAGGTGTCTGATGTAAAGGTCAGCTGGTGATTGTTTGAAATTGTCTTGCTGATTCAGGAAAACAACGCACAGTGTCTAGTAGCTAAAGTATAAGTAGCAGCTTTTATCAGTTTGTAGGTCGAGAAATCGAATTTTCACTATCGAAACCGTATTTTTTCAACAGAAAACAGAAAATTCATAACTCAACATTAGAAATCAAAGAAGCGAAATCTTTTGCACCGTATTTACTAGAGTCTATCCTATCAGAATAGTTCAGCGACTTATCATCGCGAGAGGTGCCTTCATTAGATGCACGCTAACTGATACATTGTTGCTGAAGTGATATCTTTCTCGATAAAGAACATATTTTGAATAAGAAATACTTCTTTAACTGCAAAGTTTGGAAGAGAGTCAGAGGAAAATTTTTAAGAAAAAGATCGCTTATTTATTAATAGGCTTGTCTTTTAAACCTATTTTCCCAGTAAAATGAAGTGAAAAACAGGTCAACTAGATATGCATTCAACACGTCTTTTTGAGCTCCATTCGATGAAATCATTCTCATTGAGATAAAAAATGTCTGAACATAGAAAACAGCCAACTTTTAAAGGCCATTTTCTCGCTTTTTAAAATTTCAGCACCTGCTGCGTCTTTCCATGGGACTATAGAATGAAAGCTGACATATATTTCTAATGTATTCGAAGTGGGCTATCAGGAAAACATGTTTTGTCTTTGGTTAATTACCTCCAAAAGAAACTAAGCTCAGAATCATGTCAGGTAAAGTTGATTTAAAAGTTCTGTGTTTTCGAAAGAGTTACTCCTACCTACACTGTCAAACCTTTTTCAATTTTAGGCGGCATCCCAGAAGTAACACTGCGTGGTTCTCCTGATGACTGGCAGTCAGTGATTGATCGTGTAAATACATTGAAAGCCTATTTTAATGATTTTCATTGGTGGTTCGATTCAATATTGCCCCATTTAGAAAAACTGAAAGAGAGCGCTCAAGGAAAACCGGACAAAGAGTGGTGGTCGAAAATCTGTCACCATGTAGGTGGTGGATCAGACATTTCAATGATAAGTGGTTGGTTGGCTGATTTTGTTCCGTGAGTATCTTCTACTTTTTTGGTTGATTCACGCTTTTAATGGTCGTAATTCTTTAATAGATATGCTGATGACGGAAAAGGGCATTATACAAAAGCAAGACACAATCATCGTCACTACACTCAAGGATTAATCAATGGCATCGAATTTTCTGATTTAAAGGAAAGTGTAACAAAGACCGATTTTCTTCTTGACGACAATGGTCACATCACAAAAATGAAGCTTATCTCTGGTTTTCTTGGTGTTGCGCAAAATCCTGAAACGAAAGCATTACGTCCAAGCATGGGTTGGTTGACGGCAGTGAAACAAGAAAGTTGATAAATGCAATAAATTTTAAACTCTTCTTTTTTTAATTTTATTTTAAAGTTTTTACTTTTAATCATTTTTGCTTCTATCAGATGGCCCACAGATAACTTATCGGTTTTAATTAACTATTAACTTATCGCAAAAATATATTGACAATTATGAAATCATATTTGTCGAAAATCAACAAATACAACTTTTTGCTCTTACTTAGACGAAACAAACCGTTTTCAAATATAGGAATCTTAGGAAAACATATAATCAAAATTGAATGAAAAGCGTGAAACATAATGAAATAGTTAGGCTGAGTTGTCCCTAGTCTCAATCCTGTTCATTCCTTGAGAAAGCCTGGAAGGATCTTTCAGGATCCTGAATCTCATGGATCTTGTCAAGTTTTATTCAAGATCCTGTTTCGAATCCTAGTAGTTCCTGTTTCCAGGATTTTTTCAAGGTTAAACAGGATCGCGTTCAGGATTTCTTCAAGTTCCTGCTCAGATATTTTTCTGAGTTGAAAATACAGGATCCTACCAGGATTTACTCTAGATCTTGTCAACGATCCTCACACGATTATAGGAGAGGATTCTGCCAAGATTTTATCAGGTTCCCGTCGGGATCTAGGCTAAATCTTCGTATCAGGACCCTGCTAGGAGTGACAGCCACATCGAACTACGGTCTTTGCAAGAAAATAACCAGATCAGTCAGAATACGAAACTGACTAATCCTGCAAAGCTTCAGTCAGGATCTTGTTCAGAACTTTTCAAGAATATCCGATTCCAGACCTTGCAAGACAATGTCAGTCCTAATAAGGATCTTGATGAGACAATATAAGGGTTTAGCAAAGATCTTTGCAGGTTACTGTTTAGCCTACTCAACCGTGTTCATTTCTTGCGAGAGCCTAGAAGGATCTTTCAGCATCATAAATGTCAAGGATTATGTCAAGTTTGATTCTGGATTGATTTTCCAGGATTTGTTCAAGTTCTTGGTCAGGATTATTTCCTAAACTGATTTTGCAGGATCCTACTAAGATTCATTCTCAATCCTATTCAGGATTCTGACAAGAATCACAGAAAGATTTCGGTCAAGATTTTATTAGGTTTGAGTCGAGATTTGTTCTGGATCTATCTTGAAAAAAAACGATTTCCGATAACATCTTTCAGGATTTAACTAGGTTTCCTCGAAGATGTTATTAAATTTCTTGACAAGATCTTTGCAGAATTTTCTAAATAGAACAGAAGAGAAATGAACACATAGAGTATCGATCTCTAGACCTTCAGTTTACATACCGATGAAATAACTTTTATATAACTTTGAAAAGATTTAGAAAAACTTTTTTTCTATGATTTTTTTTCAGATTCGTTCTATTTGTTTATGAAAAGAACCAAGTCAAGATCGGGATAAAAACGCCAGTATATTATTCAGTTCTCAGAATTTTGTCGTGTTTCGAGCAAAAACACAATACGATCTTGAAAAATCCCTCGTTTTATTTTTTTGTTACCGAAATTCTGTTGTGATCTATAGATTTATAAATCTTGAACGGATCCTGACCTGAACCTAGCTAAAAACGTGAGCTTCATCCGTCCTTGCCAGGTTCCTGAACAGAATTAGTTATAAACCTTGGCAGGATCCTGAAAATCAAAGTCCGAATAGTCTCTAAACACAAACCTGCAAACATCTTAATTAGATCCTTGTGTTTTCTCATCAAGATCCTGATCATACTTGTACTTTTTTTTAAAGATTCGAAATGCCTGTTCTTGAGCAGTTCAGCGCCGGATACTGACCGAAGCTTGGCAGGATTTATCAATCCTAACTCATTAAGAAAAAGTTTTGATTAATTTTTAGAGTTTCCGAAAAGCCGGTTTACCAGAAAACCGCTCTCTGAAAACTTAATGGCAGCTAGCATGGTGATATTCGGAATCAGGGTAGCCAATAACCTAAGATCCATCTGAAAAAAATATTGTTTTGTCGACTAGTTTTGTGGCACTCCGGGTTTTATCGGGCGAGGTCTGAAGGAAAAAGCTCTTCGGAAAAATTGACTTTCTAGATGGACACACGTCCCACGAGCTACTCTTTCCAATGGTGAAAACTGCAAGTCTCTAGGTCTTTTCGATCCGGAGTTATAAGCGTTTTGTTCACTCATCTTATTTTCAGAAATATATAATAGTTAGTTTCTTCTTCTTCGATTATACATAGAGAAAAGAAAACGCTCACAAAATGCATAATACGATGCAAGTCACTACAACATGACGTCTAATTTGAATGGATGCTGGATTCAGAAGAAGCGATAACCTATAAACCATAAGGGAATAAAAAAATTCTCTAAGTTTAGTTAGAAAAAGTTTTCCTAAGTTAAGTTAGGAAGTCCAATTGATAGAGTGTCACAGACATTTCTGCCAATTGGAAGAAAATCATGTGACACTGCCAATTATAAAAATTTTTTGCCAATTGGCAGAGATGTCTGTCATCCACTACCAATTTTTGGAATTGGCAGAAAGGCTTTTTACCAACTTTCTGATACAAGGAAAAAATTGTCAAAAGAGGCATAGCTCATAAACCGAAAGTCTATACTGAAATTGTCACGTCACACTTCAGATGTTAATAAAACGGAATTTCGACAAACTAAATGCCAGTGACGGAAAGTTGACTGGAAATTTCAGACGGTTAAAACGCCGAAATAGGTTGTTTCTGATGGCTTCAAAAGAGGATCTTCCCGGTTTTGTCGCCCATCTCAGATGCAAGTGAGAAAATATTATAATTTACATTTTTCAGATTTTACATATTCACAATAGCATCCCTACTACATGCGTGATAACGAACATCATTCGCGGTAGAATGAGGATCACTTTTTAATCCCATCGAATGTTCGAGAAGCTCAAATCCCAGTTGTAATAAGTAAATTACGTTTTCTACTTTGTATTCTATCCAATGACGTATTTTTCTAATTAAGGGTCTCATCTGTCGAACAGCTCGTTTTGCAATCATAAGTTCGATCTTGACTAAATTTTCAGGAAATGTTTGGCATGTTGAAAACTAGTTACGATAACATTTTAAAGGCTCAGTCTATCTACGTTCAAGAGATAGAGCTCTCGAATAGTAGTCAAAAAGTGGCAGTGAGCGTTTCCCAGATTTCTTGGTCAGATTAAGTGACGGACAGCTCGGATTGATCTTAAAATGGCAGAAATAGCTAAATCGACAAGACACCTCCAATTTTGACTTTCAAAAACATGATTTTTTTCATAAAATCTGATTTTTTCCACCTAATACTTTTTCCACATCATAGTCACCGTTTCGAAAGTGGCAAAGTAGTGGGTTCTGTGCACGCTGTCGAATGAGCAGTTGTTCAAAAAGAATTGATGAGAGGTTTTAAATGCACAAAAGAGGTCGCTTTCTCAAATTTTTTCCGGTATCTTGACAAAAATGTCGATTTTTTGACAACGAGGAGGCCTGTCAGGGAAATGCTCGATGTTGTCGCGAAACCTCTCTTGAAATGTCAGGTATAGTTAGGCACGATGTGGCAGAGCGGATTTTTTGATAGTTTCCTTTCGAAAATTTTCGGAGATCAGAAAAGTCAAAAACTCAAGATTTTCAAGATATTTTACTATAAATAACACTTAAGAGCCATTGCAGATAAGCCGCGACCAACCATGCTTGAGATGTTGGTCAAGTTTATACGATCTTGGACGACCGAGTCACAGGCTTTTCACATTAGGCATATACACATTATATAAATTCGTTCCCTTTATTGCCATTATCGAGCAGTGTCGTATTTTTTATGACACGTTTTGACAGAAGATCGTATAAACTTGACCAGCATCTCAAGCACGGTTGGGCGTGGCTTATCTGCAATGGCTCTTAAGTGTTATTTATAGTAAAATATCTTGAAAATCTTGAGTTTTTGACTTTTCTGATCTCCAAAAATTTTCGAAAGGAAACTATCAAAAAACTCGCTCTGCCACATCGTGCCTAACTATACCTGACATTTCAAGAGAGGTTTCGCGACACCATCGAGCATTTCCCTGACAGGCCTCCTCGTTGTCAAAAAATCGACATTTTTGTCAAGGTACCGAAAAAGATTTGAGAAAGCGGCCTCTTTTGTATTTTGACCGTGCATTTAAAACCTCTCATCAATTCTTTTTGAACAACAGCTCATTCGACAGCGTGCACAAAACCCACTACTTTGTCACTTTCAAAACGGTGACTATGATGTGGAAAAAATCGAAATGTTTACAATTTTCACTTTCAAAAACATGATTTTTTTCATAAAATTTGATTTTTTCCACCTAAGCAAAGTCCGATGGATAATGAAAGCATATGCATTATATAGCTCTGAAAGTACCTGAAATCAGAGCTGGGCAAGTCAGGAGGTTTGCAAGTCACAAGCCAAGTCAAGTCACTGAAAAACTTTCAAGTCAAGTCAAATCAAGTCGAGATCGGAAAACTTTTTCTCTCGAGTCAAGAAGTCAAGTCACTTTTCGAAAATTACCCATACTGACGTTCTTTATAGGCCATTTTTGACGAATTTGAGCATCGTTTTAGACAAATCTCTTTTATTTACGGAATGTAGATTTTTCAGGCTATAAAATGCATATGATTTCATTTTCCATCGGACTTTTCTTAGGTGGAAAAGATCAAATTTTATGAAAAAGATCATGTTTTTGAAAGTCACAATTGTAAACATTTCTGTACATTAGTGTTTCGGCTGTCGAACGTGTATTACAATAAGGTGTGAATAACGAATATAAGAAAAACAAAAAAATTCTTGCTGATAGAAATAGACTTTTAACATTGTTTTGTCTTAAAGATTAAACGAAAATACTGATGAAAAACAAGTACGAGGTATATGAGATAAAATTAGCTTTTTCTATGCATATAGCTCATTGTTAAAGGTCCATACTCATTTGGTAGAACAGCAGAGTGGTCAGTGCTTAACAAAGCAGTCATTATGTAAGACGCAGAGATCAGCGCACTGTCACTGACGGAATTTACTTAATTCGTTCGTTTTGAAAAAATCCAGCTGGATAATCGATGTCAGTTCTGCCCATCATTTTCTTTAAGTTATGTTATTTTAACATTTTTATTTAGTTAATTTGAAATTTTTGCCCGACATTTTGAACCATCATTAATAAGAAACAAGGAAAACAAAGTAAATAAACGAAATGAAGAGAGAACTGTAGTTTTTCAATTGATAGTATTAACTACTAGCCAGTACTATTATCATTGTCTTTTTGTTAAGTATGATTTTACATTAAAACCTCTTTCAGTTGTGTTATCTGTTGAATAAACTAATCTAACAGATCTCGTTGAAACATTGTTTGTTTATTATAGCTTCGTTCGTTTACGGAATCCACTGCTAATAGTATCCTAATAAGAAATTATGGTGAAAATCCTTATTACGATGCTGTTAGTAGTGGATTCCGTAAACGAACGAAGCTATCATAAATAAACAATATTTCAACAAACTCTGTTAGATTAGTTTATTCAACAGATAATACAATCGGAAGAGGGTTTAATTTAAAAAGTTGTTTACCTAATGGTTTACAATCAGGATTGGTTTATGAGGTGAAATGCTCGGTTTGTGGTGATCCGTATGTCGGTAAAACTTGCCGACATTTCAGAACTCGAAGAAGAAAGCATATGAAACATCAAGCTAAATGAAAACTGAAACAAATGAAACAAAAGCCACCTAAAATAACTAAAACATTGAACTAAAACGAAATAATAGAAAACCTTTACCTTCTTTGTTACGAGAACCAATGACAAGGTGAAAAAGGAGAGCATTAAAGTCGCCAAATACTAAACATTTCAATTTAGAAGAGTTATCCGATTCTACCGATGAACTTTGTGATGTTAAACAATCAGATATCAATAATAATCATATTGCAAAATCTGCTATTGGAAAACACTATTACAATACAGGACATGAATTAGTACCCGATCGCTCCTCTGAAATTCTTTTTAGAAAAACATCGATACAAATTACTAATAAAAGACTCTGGTAATTAGATTCACATGCCGTGTGTTAAATGGAACTGACAGATCGGTACTATTATACATTTATCTAGACGGAGCGAATAAAATATTAACAAAAAAGGCACACTTTGGTTAATGACATCTAAAATAATACTTTCACATATTCGTGAAGTTCAACTTTACATGTATCCAAAGTATGGAATTCTAGAATTCTGAATTCTAAACATAATTCTCGAGTTGTGCTATGTAAAGTTCAGGATTCTAGAATTCTCATTCTCAATCTAGCGTCTCATTATCTGACATAAAATGATTTTTTCATAGGTGGACAGTCTAGAGTATCATCTTTCAAGTGGAGACCAAGTATGGCTCACTTCTTCGGTCGTTTAGATCTGATATCGGATTTCCTTGGTGCTTTGGGACAGATAGCTGGTGACGTTTGGGAACTTCAAAAAGAACTTAAACATAGGGAGTGAAGGACGCTGAGTCTCGAGAGAATGTTTCATCGAATAGGATTGAAGTACCTCCTAGAAACCTATTTTGCCTAAAATATACAGTTTTCGCTAATTTTTGCTGAATATTAAAAAATTCTAAAATCGTTGAAAATCGATTCAGAAGAGATGGAAACTTCACAGTATGATTAGAGCAGGATCTTGCACATGTAGAAAACAGATAATAAGACGCAACTGGCTTATAACTAATAACGTTTTCCAAAGATCCTTTCAAAATCCTTTCAAAAAGAAAAAAAAAAAAAGAAAAAAAAAGAAAGACTTTTAAACTTCTTTTGGTGGATTGTTTGTTCGTATGATGTCATCATAATCTTTTTCCATTATGTATGTAGTATTTCGAATAACCAATGATGTTCATTCATTTTGACCTTACATCTCGATTCTTAGTCGCTTTCGTTGTTCATGGTGAAGATCAGAAGTTACTTTCCATCCCTTAGTGTAGGGTTGTTGGCCGTGTATCCTCTTCTAGAGATGCGCTGATCTTCCCTAGTACAAAGAGCTCATCCTATTTCGAGGAAGTTTACTGAAAACACACTGCTCCAAATGCGGAGTCAACAAAACCACATTACAATCAAGAGCCAAGTTGGGAAACAACCTTTTTTGTATTTTCAGGATTATTTTGCTTTTTATAGTTAAATGTATTCACAGCCTCAGGTAGCGCAAAAGCAGTTTAAGACTCTGCGTAAGCTGAATGCGTTAAAGGCAATGACGATAAGATTGTTTGATGCTTCCAATATTTTCTGCTACCCACCGACTACCACGCCCAAGAACCATAATCGTCTTGTAATAGCAACCACAACTCAAGGTTTTGATCTTGTCGAAGGGTCTCGTAAGGGAAAAATTACTACATACCTAATGGAAAAAAATTCCGATAACATCCTACGAACAAACAATAGCCACTAACAAGAAACGAGTATTTTCGAGTTGTGGAGCTGTTCTACACCTTTCTATGCGCTTTTCTTGATGTCGTTTGATAGAACGTGAAAAATTACATATACTGTAAAAGTTTTGCATTATTTCTAGGTTTCCTTCTGGGTCAACTTGCATAAAAACTTTGAAAAATCTATGTTTTAAGGGGGTTTCGCCGCTTCTCTGCCAAATGAAATTTTGTATTATTTTCTTGATTTCATATTCCGATTCAGCATGATATTCTACGTCAGAATCATTACATGTTACTATGTTGGTGCTTTCTAGCCCAGAGAGCATCCAAATACTATTTTTGCTAAAAACAAGAAATTTGAAGTAAGATCACGAATACTCCTCACCGAAAGCTGACACTTCTAACGCTGATATTCATGATCAGCGCTGTCAACTTCATATAAGCAAATGCATTTAAAAGAAAACAAAAAGGTTTTCAAAAACCTCAGGCCTAAGCTAGTTATAACGTCTTCGTTATTTTCAAGGACTAAGAACTATCCCAAAAGCAGTGACAAAATAAAGCATTCATATCCCCATTTCAACTCAACACATTTGTTCAGTCCTTTTCAGAATTGACTCATTTAAAGAGAACATCTGATTACACCTGTCCTTAAAGTTGTAAGTATTCACAGAATTACTATCTAATTAAGTTTAATCGTTAATTAAAACTGTTAAGAAGATACTCTTCTTAAGTGTTAATTAAAACCCAAATTCTATTGAAATTTTCCACTAGCGAGAGAGGATTTTCTTCAGACTGTAAAAAGATATCTTTGTTTCATATATGTATATTACTGTAGTGATTCATCTTTTGTTCATTCTATTTGGACATCACCACCGCCGAATATTAATCTTCAAATTCAAAATGGTACTGGTGGGAATTTCACAATCACAAGTGAAGGTAGTAGTGCAGCTGCGTATCACCAACGACGAAACCACCAAATATCTATGCCTGCGAATAGGAACGAAGTATAGATCTACCTGATTACAATCGACGAGATGAAGTGGCAAAGGAATTAAAAGGAATTCTAGACTACTACGTAAGTACGAATACCCTAATTTTTACCCAGAAGTGTGAGGAAGGAACTGAAGTTGTTTGTTGTTTAGTGGGCTGGTAGACCGACAATCTACTTCAAAGGTACACAGTTCGACTCATGTAAAAGTCTTCCACAGGCTATCCTACGCCATGAGCTAATCCGATGTTGTTAAACATTGGAACAAGGAAGGTATGTGTTTAGCTGTTTGTTTATTGTCTAGCAAAAGGTTTTAGCATACACAATATTTCACAACCAAGTTACTTTTCTCATCTTGTTTTCATTTAGAATTTTTAGCAACATGTTATGTTTTATACTTTTCGTCTCCACGCCAAAGTAGTAATTATCACTTTTGAGCATGAAAACGGAGTCGGACAAGGTAGTGTTAAGAGAATGAAATTGGAAGAATTCAATTCCACACATTTTACTCTCTACACTTAGCGTTGGAAAAGACTTTCTTCGGGATATAAAATTCAAAAAACTAGATAAAAAAAAATACATTTTCCAAACCACTGTTTTGGATTTTTCACCACGAAGAAAGTCTTTTCCAACGCTAAGTGTAGAGAGTAAAATGTACCGAATTAAATTCTTCAAAAATTCTTCAAATTTCATTCTCTTTGACTCTACCTTGTCCGACTTCGTTTTCATTTCACTGCCTCGTTCAAGATGAATTGTGAGCAAAACATTTGCGATTTCTAATAATCGATGTTCGATTCTTCGATTTTAAATCGAAATCGGTGCATGGCTAATACAGATACAGAAAATTTTTATTAAAAGGATTTTTTTTGAAAACAATTTTTATAAAAATTTTTTCTTAAGAATGAAAAAATAATCGTATGATTAACCTTCATTGCACTCTAACAACGATCTCGCAATGCAATCTTTACACTTGCTTCCATCCCAATCTGTCATTTATAAAGGTTGCTCTGTCGAGATTGCTTATACTGGAAAGAGTGATTTAATCCTCAAATCCGCAGTTAAACAGAAATACACTGTTAATTCGATTTATTTTCTAATTTATAAAAAATCGACTTCGAAAATCGGAAATGATTTTAAAGTTTTTATGAAATTGTGAACGATTCTATAAGAAGACTGAAAATGCTTATTTTCTACTTTGTTAAAAAACGAGTCGATTTTCAAGAATTTTGATTTTCAAAATAGTTCGAAAAATTGCCTTGATTCTTCAAGTAATAAAAAACGTTTTCTAATTTTCTCTAAAATTGAAGAATCGACTGATTTTAGAGAAAGTCAAACTGATTTTTTAAAAACAGTGTTTGATTTTCTCTACAATTTCTGGAAAATCGTTTTTATTTTCTGTGAATCTGTAAAGAACTCGTTGGCATTTCTTAGTTAAAGGAGGAGATGTAAAGAGGGTAAGTACTGTAATGGACACAGAAGTTTTGGGGCTCTTTCAATCAAGTTCTGATGAATGAGACACTCAAATTCTTCTGATTAATGTCTCAATCAATTAGTAATAGAGAAAGTAAAATTTTCACAACTTAATATAGAGAAACAAAACTTTATTTATCAGAAAAGATACTTAGTCGCTACGGAACTCTGCAAATCAATCAAAACTTTCGTTTTACTTGTTCTACCAATCAAATGGATGAAAATGATTTTTATTCAGCTATGAGCTGTCGATATTGACTTTGTTTGTAATTTTTTAAGACAAATCGTATTGTCATGGCGACAGCAATGTTCCTGTATGTTCGTCCTTTTGTAAATGATTATGCCTCACTAGAAAATTATAGGCAGAACCGCTCGTTTGCAAAATTATTTGCTTCGAAAGATTTCTGTAGAAACCTTTTTTCCATTGCTCAGTGCGGAGGATGGATTTTTCAAAGCCCGCCATATTACGATCGCTTTCCAACTTTGTCATATCTAGTTGAAATTTTTATTAAGGATATTAAAGATACGTATAAATATTCTTTTGAGATAATTTTCATTATTTGTAGCTTTAAAAGAGGTCCACCATTCTCTTGAGCGGCTAATTCCTTATTTCTAATATTCTATGTAATGAGTTTCACATTTTAGCACCAAACTCACTGGAACTTTTAAATACTTTGGAATTAATTCAAACTAATTTCGAGACTTAAAGGAATTTGAACAAATTTAAAAGAAAAGTCGTTCAGATTAAAATTTAAAAAATCTTTTTGCGTTCAAAACTAATGCGAATCAATTTAAATCTTTGAATAAATATAAAAAGAAATCATAAAATTCAATTCAAATTAATTTAAGAAACGAAAAAAAGCTGAAATTAATTTCCCTCGTGACCGCATTACACAAAGTCTCATATTAAATTAAGTGACACGAAGTTCCAATTTCGAATTAGGTTACATTAATTCGAAAACTGTTTGAAAACTCTCGGAAAAACGTTTCATAAATGTTAGGCACAATGAGTTATGGGAACGAAAATTTCTTTGTCGTTATAGTTAGAGGCTAAGTTTCCCCAAGCAACTTTTTTGCGAAGAATTCAGTGACAATCTCAGAAATTCTTGAGAATGTTTCTAAATCGAAATAAGTATCTAAAAACTAAGAAAAACACAGCAAAAAGGAGTTATTCTAGTTTAACACAGAAACATATCTGACTGTTCAAATAGCATCGCTAAAGAATGTGATATTTTCTTTCAACTCTGATTTTTTCACGGTGTTTATCTTTCTTCATATGCTGTACTATCGACTGCCATCCCTTGTTTCCACAATCTAATTCGTCGGTTTGTTAAAAGATGTTGATTAATTTTTTTGATTTAATAGGTAATTTTATTTTTTTGCATCCCAGGTCGAATTCGCCGGATCGGATCCTTTTAATTCCGGTGATTTCCGGAGATCGAGCCTCCGATCTGGAGATCGGAATCTGCTCAGTTCCTTCGCGTTCCGATATTTAGTTCCTGGAGGATTCGGAGATCGGATCCGTTAATTTCCGGTCACCGGAAATTGACGGATCCTGTGATGTGCACCTTATTTTTTTTTTCTTTCTGTCGTGTGCTTAATATATTCACCGTTTTATTTCACGACAGGAACACTTTAAATGCGACACTACAGAAAATGAAAACTAGGTATGCAACAATCCGATAGTTCGGTCAACGGACGGTTTGCAACCGAACATGTTCGGACGAAGGTTGCAAATACAATAGTTTATATTTTTCTCATCGGACATATCGGCGAGCGTTCTGTTGAAGAACTAAACATTAAGACAAAATACCATAAATCTTATAAAGATACATTCGAATTAGGGCTGCACCTTTCTGTCTACTTTATTTGCACAGTAACGAGAAGCATTTTTGCATGAAAACAAAATAAATCAATCTGCTACAGAGGCCACATTAGTAAAAGTATGCTTTAGTTAGAAAGTAAATAAGATATAATGAAACCTAAAGGTACTTTGAACTTCCTGGACCAAAACAAACTTTAAATTGCTGCTCTAACTCAAACTTTTCTTTACATGACTATCTACGGCTACGGCGTAATCATGGCTGCTCCTTCGTATGGTGTAATCTTCACCATTTTTTCTGTTTTACAGAGATTTCTTTCATGTATTTTTTCGCTCTCATGTTCTTAGCTTTGACAAACTAATTTTTTAAACCTTTGGCAGCGAACCATTCCACCAACATGTTCGGTAGCGATCTGGCAGAACACACATTCGCTCACGTTGTACTTTAGTTAGCCTATTTTCTCACTGGTTAGTTCCTTCAAAAACTTAAATTTCATTCCTTTTGTCTTTAGTTCAGACTAGGCATGCAACAATCTCAAGCTAGGGCTCGCTGATCGGTAGCGAACATGTTCGGTAACAAACCGTTCGGTGCCGATCAGGGAGCCTGGCTTGGGATTGTTGCATGCCTAATGAAAACCGAGAAGTTGTTGTTCTCAATTTCTTAACGGTGCGAGTACGCCGGAATCAACCACCTGGGATTCCGGATTTTATTGTGAATAAAAAGTGCATTTTCAAATAGCAAAAGCAAAATGGCCAATATTATACAGCTCTTTCTTCTGTCAGTGTTCCATTTATCGCTTTAAAAAATTTACGAACATTCCATTGCGATACGTCGTGATAGCATTGAGATCTCACTACTGTTTCTGGTATTGTTCCATCGATGATTCTATCGACAACATTGATATTATTCATTAATACACTTAAAACATTAAGAATACGATTTATGTAAAAGACAGATTTATTACTATGAGATTGAACAAAAACTAAGTATATATCATGAAGGTTATCAACTGTAGAGTGTAACATTGATGATAATAGTGAAGGATTAGTTTCTAAAATATATCCAAGTAGTTCGAATATTGCTATTTTTCTTTCATGTGCAAGTTGTTCATGAAGACTCATTCAATTGTTTAAACCATGTTTGAACTAATAGAATGATCTTTGGGTTCACATCCAAACATTTCAAGCACATGATCAATCAAATCAACGTATGGTGTATTAATTAGAGTTTCTAAAAACCATTTCTCATCCCCTAAATTCCACGATAATTTCATCATCTTTCTAACATCTTCATATCTAATTTGTTCATTGGGACTTGAAAGTAACTTTACTAGTCGATTTTCGACTATTTTAACGATTGTTTTATCTAAATATTTACTTATGTCAGCAATGAAAGAAAACTGATTTTTATTTGACTGTATATCTTCGAGTTTATGTGAAGCATCCCAAGAGAAAATTTTATAAAAGGAGGAGGGTCATTAAGTGGCATTTTCGTTCTAAAACATTTCGCTATAAGTCATACATATTTGGAATCAGCATAAAATTCTGAACAAGATAGCGCTTTCAGAACTTTCAAATTTGAAAAAATATTTTTTGCCCAAAAAATCACGGCAAGGGTCCCCCTCAGGGATAAGCGAAAACTTTTTTGGCCAGAAATTTTGAAATTTTTTTGCTGCCCCTTTATACATATTCAAATGATAAACAGACTTATTTCTTTGACGATACAATCTACATTTTTTCTTATAAAGAACGCGAAGCGTTTCGTTAAACCATAATTTATCAGGTGGTTGTATAGATAATAGTTTATATATTTTGGGATGGATAGTAGCACGAAATTTTTGAGTATTGTTAGTGAATTATTGACATAAAAGACAACTTCAGACTACGTTGCGCGTGAATAGTTTCAAAATCGATTTCTTGATATTTAAAATATATATGAGTGTTTTGGATAAAAATAGTACCGTTCAAATGACGTAAATGGTCCTAAGCGTTTCTCCTCTTAGACTTGATGAAACAATTTCGCATTTCTCGTATATACTCATCGATGTTAGGCCTATAATCACTGCAAATATAGCTTTTCTATCTTTAACTCTCAACGAGTTAGAAGTAAAACATCGATATCTGACCGTTATTTTGCTGTTGACTTTCTTGTGGTTCACATGGGTCACGTTTTGTAAGTTATTTACATCTGTTACTTTGTGTGGAATAATATATTTTTCTCTCTCTTTTCTAAAATTATCTTCGCTCTATTCAGCTACACCATTATTTTTGTTGCGAGTATTTTGGGTTTTCTCTCAAATTTGTTCAGAATTCGTGATTCCAAAATCCAATTTTTGTTTTGTTTCTGTAGCCACATAGTCTAGGTAGCCCTGATAAGTTATTTGGTCGTCATTTTCTTATGCCAAAAGTTGACTAAATATATAGAATACATAACAACGAATACTCGATGCTTCTATCACTTTTCGTTACCGTGCAATTCACGCTTTACTAGACGCTAAGCCAGATTTGATCGATAATTTGTCCCGTAACCACCCACAACATCACGCCTCAGCCAAATATGACAGAAAATTTCTTTTTTTATAATAAGTGTAGTCTAACAACACGATGATTCTGTAAAAATAACAAAGACTAAAATTGCTTTGTAAGGAAGTAAACTAGAAAATTTTAGGTAATGTTCTGTAACCGTTTTCTTTTCGGTTTTTTTGTCACTTTAACGTGATCCTGAGACTTGCGATTCCGTCACATTTAGATATCTTCTATTAATTGGAGTAAGATTCATTTCGGCTCATCCGTTCGCTGTGGTAAAAACGTTTAGTTAATAGCTGGAAGCCCAAAGTGAACAGAATGAGAGTTTCAGCGTTTCGACTATTTCCAGAGAAGTGACATGAGACAATTAGCACGCACATTGAATAGATAAAACGTTTCTCTTCAAAATGACGCAAGAATGAGCCTGATTCGTTCATTTCTGAGTGAGCACTGTTCATTTTACAAACAGCTCCAAAATGCAGGTTGAAAAAGCTCAAAAATCAGTCACAGCGCTTTTGCAAAAAACATTATTGAAAACACGGCAATAAGGACATAAAAATTCGCATTATGGCCAATCGAAAGAAAATTCGAAGGGGCACATTTTAGCCTATTCGATGTGGGCACAACGTATATATTCAAGCTTATACTGACGAAATACAGTTTTTCGAGCTAAATTTTTGAAAGTTCTAGTGTATTTCGATTTCTGTTCGATTAAGACGAAATTTCAAGTCTCAGGATCATCGCCTACATACCATTTTGTAGCGAATCAAATGGTGAATCTTTTGCAAGAAATAGCTGAACTTTATTATATGTATTTCAAATAGATAACATCAATTTACAAAGAGGGGTCAAAACTTTTGGATCACCTTATATCAGAATGTAGGCCACACACTACTGTATTTAGAGAGCAGAATTTGGGTTTCTGCACGATTGTTTTTGTTGCGATTGTTGCGTTGACTGATGATGAAATGTGTACATTTCGAAACGTCACATTGTGTATAATGATAAATTAGAATGACTAGACTTAAAGCTACTGTAAATTGTATCATATCTTGATACAGAATTTTCAAGAACAACAAGTTTAAATATATCAACAAATCTCATGAAGATCTTGGTCAAGATTTACTACGGATCAGAGTCTGATATATCTTCAAAATTTTGTATCAACATCTTGAAAAGATTTAAGAACTTTTCTGAACACATTAATATAATTACTGCTATCTGTCCCAGAATACAAAGCCATCTGTTACTTTCTGGATAACTTTTGATAGACGATAGATAGAGACCTGCGGTCTTCAGTTTTGGAAACTAGACACCTGACCGCATATTTTCGTAAGCAAAAACGAATTTCAGAAAAATTTCCGAAGCCGGTTTTTCAGCAGATCTTTGGAAAACCAGTTCAGATCTCCGGAAACTAACATAGCAATCTATCAGTTTGTTTTCATAGATAGTTAATCGAAAGTATCCTCTCCAAAATGGAAACTAAGTGAATTCTTAGTTTTTCGTGGTTTAGGCGTGGCATCAGATTCCCTGAGAGTCCCAGGGTCACTATTTCTTTAGATGTGCTAATTCTGATAACGAATGGAAACATACGTGATCGACTACGCTGAATCTTGTGGCAACATTTGTTTTTCAAAAACGTTCCCAGAGGTGCAGAATCTACCCGTTTGCGCCGACGGCCGTCGGGGGAAAAAAAGTTTTTCGGTGAAATTTTGTAAGGTTGTGGAAAAACGAAGAATTATGTTAGCTTTAACGACTATCTCCTTTTTTATGCTCTTTCAAAAACTAACTATTCTCAGTTGTATTAAAACGTTTACGTCAAGAAAGTACCAGAACCAGACATGTGTGATTAAACAGAAACAGTAGTTTTAGCGACAATAAACTCGCATTGTTTTGGTTTGTGTTTTATTTCGTGCCGGGGAAATTTTATTACAATCTTTTACTGTCGGGGGAAATTTCCTAATCTCACGGGTAGATTCTGCACTTCTGAACGTTCCAAATACCTAGTAAAAACCTATATTAGGTGAGATAACCTACTTTTGGCTATTTTTGAGTAAAATTAAAAGATGCATAACCCAGTCAAGATCTATTCACATTATGTCAGGATATCAAGATATACTCTGTTTTATCTGCTCAATACGATACAGTTCAATAAAAGCTTTAAAAATTAACACAAAATACTTTGGTTTTTGAAAAGGTATTCTAGAAATCTTCCGAAGTACAACAATATGTTTTACTATCCTTAAGTAAAAGAATGAGGTGAGCCGATAAAATAGAGTATATCTTGATATCCTGACATAATGTGAATGGATCTTGACTGCGTTAACAAAATGGATCAAACAAAATGCATATGATTTCATTTTCCATCGGACTTTTCTGAGGTGGAAAAAATCAAACTTTATGAAAAAAATCATGTTTTTGAAAGTGAAAATTGTAAACATTTCGATTTTTTCCACATCATAGTCAACGTTTTGAAAGTGACAAAGTAGTGGGTTTTTGCACTCTGTCGAATGAGCTGTTGTTCAAAAAGAATTGATGAGAGGTTTTAAATACACGGTCAAAATACAAAAGAGGTCACTTTCTCAAATTTGTTGAGGTGTCTTGAGCAAAACGTCGATTTAGCTATTTTCCCTCAGACCTCGTCCGATAAAACCCGTAGTACCACAAAATTCGTAGACAAAAAAGTTTTTTTTCCAAGTGGGTCGTAGATTATTGACTACTCTGATTCCAAATATCATCATGCCAGCTACTCTTGGGTTTTCAGAGAGCGGTTTTCTAGAAACCAGTTTTTCGCAAACTCTAAAAAATAATCAAAACCTTTTCTTAATGAGTTAGGATTGTAGCCCGTAAATTTCTGATTAAAATGAGACATCTCCCAGCTCTTCGTTGCAAAGTTATAGAATTTACAAGAGAAGGCCTGAATGTTCATTGTTAGCTCAAAGCTACAGAAATAAGGAAAAAACTAATGTAGGCCTTCTATTGTAAATTCCATAACTTTGTAATGAAAGGTCTCCTGGAGCTGGGGGATGTCTCATTTTAATCAGAAATTTACGGGCTACAATCCTAAGTCATTAAGAAAAGGTTTTGATTATTTTTTAGAGTTTCCGAAAAACTGGTTTTCCAGAAAACCGCTCTCTAAAAAGCTAAGGGAAGCTGGCATGGTGATATTCGGGATAAGGGTAGTTAATATTCTGTGATGCACTTGAAAAAAAATAATTTTTTGTCGACTAATTTTGAGGAGTCTGGATCACTTGGCCGACAGGTACACTTTGCCGACAACTCATTTTGCCAACTAAAATTTGTTCATATGTTAGTCTACTAAATCTAAGGCTACAAATATTAGGAACTGAAAATTTTTCTTATGGGCTATGTCATAAGCGGCAAATTTTTCCTACTACACATTGGGTATTCATATATCAACTACTTTTCGAACTCACTCTCACACTGCCCTCACCCCCTCATCTCCCACTACACACCACCAGAAATACTCAGTCTGTACTTTGAAAAAATAAAAATCAATATAAAAATAAAATATTTTATACACACAATTTTTTGAACTTCAAATTTTTGTCGGCGAAACGAGTTGTCGGCAAAGTGTACATGTCAGCCAAATGGTGTCGGCCAAGCGATGCGTCGGGAAAGTGATTGTCGGCCAAGTGAATGCGACTCAGTTTGAGGTACTACGGGTTTTACCGGACGAGGTCTGCCGGGAAAACCTCTTCGGAAAAATTTACTTTCTACATGGAGAAACGTCCCACGAGCTGCTCTTTCCAATGGTGAAAACTGCAGGTCTCTAGGTCTTTTCATTCCGGAGTTATAAGCGTTTTGCTCACTCATCTTATTTTCAGAAATATATAATAACTAGTATAACAATGAAGTTCACATACAGAGAGGAGGAGAAAGCATACATTAATTTCTTCTATTAAGCTTTCAGAAAACGTTCTTAAAATCCCTCAAAAATCGTTGATGAAGGTATCTGTTTCATCGATACCTTCAACTATACAATGATATGCTTAATTCTATATCGATCATTTTGAGAAATTTTGTATTTTGGACAGGAGGGAAGCCTTAAAAAATGCGGATTCCATTGAGGTTGTGATATTTTAGCTTAACTGCCCTAATAATTACTAATCTGACATCTGGATTTGAAATAGAGCAGAATCTTCCGTTACCCACCACAACAATACCATTGCGCAATTTTACTGAGTTAAATCAGGCAATGACAATAAAGACGGTGAGTGATTTATGTCGTCGATATTCGACAGTTTCTCATCTTGATCCATCGACGAGTGAAGGCAACACAATGGGTTTCATGTATTGGCAGTTGAACGACATTTGGCAAGCACCAACATGGGCGTCAATTGAATATGGCGGTAAATGGAAAATGTCACATTACTATGCGAAACAGATGTATCAATCAACCTATGTTTTACCCGTTCTTGTACCAAAAGTCGAAGTGAACATTTCTCTATAAGTGAAAACTGTATGTCTCTGTCACCACTTGTTCTCGAGTTATTCGAAAAACAGCCACGTACACTCTGTTTTCAAATGCATAGTAGTGTTTGATCTATTTATAATATTAATCTTGTGGTCATACGAATACCCATATGTTACCTTTCAAGGGTCCTGCATTTGCTCCTATCGGCATTACCGGTGACATTTATCTACTCGCGGATGATGGAAAGGACGACGTTGCCTTCGAGATTGTTAATCTCAATGTGATGAAATCACACAACGATAATTTTATAGCTGAATTGTAACCTCAATTCCAGTTTCATATATAGCAGTTCGAACTTTTGTTCTTTTGTCATAAAATTTATTCAATGACTTTTGTTGCAATTATTTCATAATCACCAGCTTTTGTAGCCAACTTTTCTAGTTCTATCGTCTACACTTCAAAGCATTGAGTATTATCATTAGCAAAAGATCTGATTGCCTTTTTAAATCAAATAAAAACTTATCTACATTTGATTCATCTTTAACAAGCTGTAACTGATCGTCTGCCATCTTATTTCCTTTTCGTCATTTATGTGACTCAAAAAATAAAGCTAATATCAGCATTTTCAATCGATTCGATTGCAAGTAGATAAATGTCTATACTTGTGGGTATTTATGTGTATAGTTTTCGTCATTTTTTGTTTGACCAGCTAATTAACCAATGAAATAATGAAAATAATATTGTCACTCTTTGACAGAAAGAAAAGGTTTAGAAACATATGAATGAAATTAGCCAAATGAGTAAAGAAGGTAAAAATAACCCCCATATTTAGTTATTTATAAGTGCATGAAAATGTGCAACAATGCGAATTCATTGTCATTGCATTCTGTAGTCTTCTTAAGTAGAAAAGTAAAAAAGGAAATAAACACAAAGGAGAACGAAAGTTTGTTTTTAATCTGAAAATAGAAACGTTATTTCGTTCACCGACATAGCAAAAAAAAGCATATTATCATTATAGAATTCTTTCTTTCTGCTGTGTAAATTGAAAAGAAAATACAACAATGAACTTTTAACAAAAAACAAAAAAAAAAAATTGAGAAAATATCTGGTGAAGAACAAAACACATAAAGGAGAAAACTATGGGTGCAAAAAATACTTTTGTTTATAAAGTCCAATACGTTGTATATGCGTTAGTTGATTATTCAGTTCAATTTAATTGGTTGTTTTGACTAAAATGACAAGGGAAATACCATTAATGAAAATCTTACAGTCTGAAATATGGAATTTGCATATGCTTTTCGGCTTCTTTGTACTAGTACCAAGTAAAAATTAGTTAACATCGGTAAGAAACTTACTTTTACGGTCATTTCATTTCGACTAAAAAGTTGCCTAGATCTGTACGATCCCCAATGTCAATATTTTTATAATTATCTGTTCGATCTTGATTCCAGCAATCATACGTTTTCATATTTTGAACACAAGTAAAGCATTTTTAGCCCTTTGCAAGTGATTCATTACCCGTTAAGTGTCGTATACATATAAGAACATCTATGTGAGCCAACAGACTGTTTTAAAGAAACGAGCTACATAGTCGCCATTTCCATTACTAAAAACCTTTCTGCATTTAATAGCACACCACCGACAGAAAACTAAAGTTCGTGCGAAGTCGCTGAAAAGTGCTCTTTTTTGTTTTCAGCACACTTGATAACCTAGAAGATTTTCTATTCTGGACGAGGAGTACTGCCAAGAGTTTAAGAAAACAGTCCAAACAAAATGATGAGAATAAACTTTCATGGAAAATAATATTAGTTTCGAGTGAACCCGGTGAGAAAATCGGGTAAAACATGGTGAAATCAGTGACCGATGAATTGGCTTCGACCGATAAAGTTGTCCTAAATCAGTTTTCATAGCTGATTCAGAAAAATATAGCTCGAACTTTCAAACTAGTAATACAAGGTCAAAAAGTAAAATTTATGATGGAGGTCGTTTTTTCGGATTTTTGACACGTTCGAGTATTTTCAAATTTTCTCTATGAGAAAACAGCTTTTAAGGACTGAAAGGGTGGTATTCGTGATCAGCATGAAAAAAAATCAGAATAGGTATAATAAAGTCAAAAACAAATTTCACTCGAAGTTTGAATTATTTACATCTCACCAACTCATACGCATTATCATGAGATTCTATCGAAGAAATTAAAGAACAGAAAAACTCTCAGGCGAACGACAGAAGCAAGCATCTGAAAAGTTGAACTCCGCTATCAGAAATGTCAGAAATTAAACTTCTCACGTTTCATCTGCTGGTACCAGCTTCATACGATGTGATCTTCAATCCGTTAATTAGTGAGAAAATTGCTCATTTTTGATAATTGGCATTTCTCACCGTGAAGGGGGCATCTGGAGAATTAGATTCCGCTTTCAGAAATGTCAGAAATTACATTTCACACATTTTATTTGCTGGCACCAACTTTGTGAAGTTTATTTTGATCGGGTGAGATGCCAAAATGTCTGGGATGGAAAAAGGTTGAAAAAGTCTACACGCCTTTGATATTCCCTTGACTGAAAGTCTAGGATCGTAAGAACGAAATATCCGTCCGTCCGTCAGCAGTAGACGAGTGACATCTTCGTTCACGCCCACCCCGAACACTAGCTGTATCTAACATTCGTCTTAGGGGCGTCCTTCTCCTATTGCATACATTATGAACTATTAATAGTGACTAAAATTCCAAAAAATATTTCAGGTTATCACAATAAAAAGCTATGGATGCAGCTAATCGATCGATCGTCTGGCACACTTCTCGGTATATCTATATGCATCGGTTCGCTGAGAGTATGCTCTCAGCGAACCGATGCATATAGATATTGTTTCAGTACTTTGAGACCCATGCCACAATACCTGGAAATACAACTTGCTGCTAAGGCCTTTTGACTAACCGCTAGTCGAAAACGGACTTTCAGTTAAAGCTCAGTGAATCGCAGATGAACGTTACTTATTATATTGGATAGGATAGGTCATTTCCTCTGTGTACGGAATGATATCCCATATTAGTGATACTGCATCGCCATTTAGTGGTGATTTATGATCTTTAAGCATAATATGATTAGATATGCTTGGATCTTAATCTAAATATGCATATGAATCTACTACATTAAGCGGTATTATCCCATCTGGTTGGCATTTAAATAATTCATTTATTTGATTTTGGTTCAAAATTGTTTTTATTTGAATATAAATGGTTATTGTGTAAAACATTAGACAAATCATATCAAAACTATACGTAACATCCCAGGGGTAAAAAGCTTGACAAAAATCCGCGTTTTCTTTGGTTCTAACGTATATAAAAATAAATAAAAATAGTCAAGCTATTTAGTAGCTAGTAAATTGTTGAGGAAGAGAGTGGGAATTTTTCTGCAGAGTAATCACGGATCAGATATAATAAACATATTTTTGTTTGTGCAGTTGCAGATAATCAGGTACTCTCTTTCTGAATCTCAAGGTATCACACATAATGTCCATGTGCAACCTATGTAAATGCTACTTTATGTGCCTGAACCCGTTGAAAATCGTAGTGCTGAATTTTGTTGTGTACGGATGCGCACATGTAGCTAGAAAAAAAAGCTACAATAGAATAGAATGTATGTGATTACCCGATAAAAGCTCAACTAAGTTATATCAAGTTTATTTCTGTTAAGAGCCAATAATTTTAAGAGAATATATCTTTTTATTACAGCAACAATCGTAATAATTTTAATTTAGTTTATACAATAATCATGTGTAAATTCTTGATAATGGTTACATGAGTAACCGAAACGAATATTTTAATTAAATAAAAACTATTATGTATTTTCATTCAATGTATTTGTATTCAAAATTGTTTTTATTTGCATGTAAATGGTTATTGTGTAAAACATGAGACAAATCATATCAAAACAATACATAACATGCCAGGGGTAAAAAACTTGACAAAAATCCGCGTTTTCTTTCGTTCTCATGACCAAAAAACGAGTTAACGACCACCAATGTCTACACATGTGCCGCACTACATTCACACATGCACAAATCGATGCGCATTGATGAGTTCTTTCGACCGGTATATGACGCTTGTCCTTTTCATTTAAGAAATAACGTTTTCTTTCGTCAAAAGGCTAAGGATTTCCATAACTCTGTAAAACCGCCTGATTCACGGGCGCCAATGCATCAAGTGTAGGCAAAATATTACATGCATAGACAATCGACATTTCTCTAACGAATGCAAGTCTCTGAATGTTTTTCTATTTAACGTGAATTGTTTTTCTAAGGGTACAGTGCCATTGCACACTCATATGTTACCGATGACAATTGTTCACTGATTCGCCATGTTCCGTTAAATTTTTAAGAGAATTTATTTTGAGGCTCTGTTATTCTAATAAAGACTTAACGATTAAATTTGTAACTTGGATTCGACCGATTTTGTCGTACCTCAGTTGTCATGATTGTTATGCGTGATGAATTATCGGTCTGAGAATTCGGCTGCATTCATGAATCGTTGTAATTCGAGAAAATAATTATATGATCGAGATCATTGATTTTTTATGTCCGGTGTTATACGTGTACGTCTCTATAGGAAGATGTATATCGCAATTCGCTTTTTTCTTCTACTTAAGACTTTCAAATCTATGAACACGATATTTGCACCAATCTTTCGAGCGGCTAAGGCACTCTAACAAATCTTTATACTGGTCTTCTATATCGGCTGTACACACAATATTATACAGCAATGTGCCAATCACAATTCCTTCATTTTTTCTTGGTGTTATACAAAGAAAGTCTATTGCTTCCTTGGTGTCTTTTTTGCAACCTAACTTTTGAGCGATAGGTGCCATTGCACGAAGTGAAGCGCGAACATAAGGTACAGAATAAGAATATCTGGAATCAGGAACAAAAATCCCATCAATATTGTGGTTTGCTTGTAGCCACTTTAAAATTGTTTCGCGTGGCATTTCCGTTTTGATAAGCCTGATATGCAAATAAAAATCTTGGTATATCTGGTGATAGAATTTTAATGCGTTGGAACTCTGAATTTGCTGTTTTAATTGTTGCTGAAGTGATCGTACGTTTTACTTCTAAAACAGCATGAACAATTGAAGAATTAATTGGGGCTAATTCCATGTCAGCTTTTGATAGACCCCCCGTCGGTGAACAAACAATTACTTCATGTTCATTGCTTTCTTGCGTTTTGACTTTGACTTTTTGTTTCAAATAACGTAACTTAGGAGAACGAGAATATGTTAAATTTTGGAGAGCTCGTTTTAATTTTACTTCTAGCGGAACTTCTGTTTTGCTTTTGGTGCGATCACTTGTCTCGTCTGATTTTGATAACGCTTTAATGAGATCTGTTTCTTCGTTTATGAAAGACTATGGAATATTAATATCTGCGTTTTCTGACGATAGTGATAGAATTTCTGACCCAAATTTATTGAGTAAATTAATGAGATCTGCTTTTGTCTTGAGTTCATCTTGGTTCTCTTCGCTTGCAACAGGAAGACGGACCATAAATCGGACACTGAGTACCAAAAAGTTGTTTGTAGAGGATGGAGGCGCAGCCATGTTACTCTTGAGTATCTGTAAAAAACAGATGCTATTTTCACAGAAATATAAAAAACAAATCTTTTCTTAGTCATGGATACTGCTATTATACCGCATTTGCTATTTAGCAAAAATATACTAAAACTGAATGTACTCCTCATATAGTATTAAGCTCATCATTTCGAAAACTGTCTTAGCATACCATTAGAAGCCTTTAGTTGAGATAATGTCTTCTTTGGATTGTTGGAAAAAGCACAATCTTGGTTTCAAAGTTTTAAACTCTTATAGAACAAATATAAATATATCGAGTTCTTCTCTTTACATCAGCAAGCATGTAAAAAATGGATTGTGCGCTTCATAAACAAATTGACAATTCTTCCTAATTTTTGTTTTGCTAACAACTTTTAATTAACTATGGCATCAGCCGTGGTTTTTTTACGAAGGAAAATCAAAATTCCTGCGGAACAAAAGGAATTTTTTCGTTTCGGCTTACGATCACTAGCTGACTGAGAAAAACATTTACTTACTCTCAGCATTCATAATAATTCATAACAATTTTCTCGACTATTTTTTAATCTATTAGTTGATTAAGATTTACAAGAATTTGGGAAAAATTTACGGAAACTAATTAATATTAATCAATAAACAGATTTGATTGCTAAGTGCATTCGTTGTCGTAAAGATGACAGTATACATGACGACCGCAATCAGAGCTTGACTCTAATATAGTTGTTTGCTCTTCTAAAAACCTCACAAATCGCACATTGGACATTTAGGCTGCGTTTTCTGAAAAAATCGTAGGTGCGAATATTTTTGTTTTGAATAGTGGTGTATATAGTATAAACAATTCCCTATTTAATGATAAAAAAAATTTTGTTCTAGCTCCTTCCAAAGCTGAGAAAACTGGATTACAAAATTACCATTAGAATTAGCCCGTTGGTACTTAAAATTGCATTTTCTCCATCAAAGGCTAAATTTTTTCAAACAAAAATCACATTTTTAAAATCGTCAGGTGTTGCGCTTTCTAGACCTAAAAAAACATTTTGACTAGTACATTAAATTTTTGTGAAGGCGCGAAGATCTTTCCAGAAACCCGTCAGATAAAAAAGGTGTTCTCACAAAAATGCAGTCGCTCAAGTCCTCTCACTAGCTATCGACATCAAAAATAGCTCAAAATGTTCGTCTACACTTGCTCTATCTACACTGAATTCGCAAAGTTTCGCAAGTCTAAGGGTGCTTCGTTCCAGTCCACTTCTTATGTCCAGGTACTTCGTTCCAGGCTTTCTAAAAACCCTAAGGATTTTGGAGTATTTCGCAGCTTTCTCCCTTGAGAAAGTACTGTTGCTTGAAAATAAGGTTATATTCGGAATCAGCATGAAAAACTGCATCTAATGGTATATAAGCTAGCCGCCTTCGGCAAAGTATTGCTCAGTTTCTAAAAGTCGGACATTTGTGAGCATTTTTGTTAGAAGTTTGATATCGATTT